>PXIH01S0000346.1:37647-80795 GCA_003024985.2 Euperipatoides rowelli
ATGCTCAAGATCACTTGAGTAAAGCATGGAACTTGACTCTTTACCAATAATATCAACAGCAAAATCTTGCTTTATTCTCTGCGCACCTTCCCATGAAGCTTGACTAAAAGATTTATCATCCATAGGCATATTTGCTACTACAGATATTACAGTATTAGTAGAAATAACTTCTTTTTTATTGTTACATGTAAATAAGAAAAATAGAAGAAAAAAAAGTATCAATAACATTAACTCATTTTTCATCTTACTTCTTATATAAATATTATTAACTAAAACTTTAATATATTTGATAATACCCATAATCATTTATTCCTAATTCTATTAACTGTTATATATCTTAGTTCAATATTCTTACAAGAAAGCTACTATTAAAGATAAAATACTAGTTCCTACTTAATAAAGTAGTTTGTAAATAAATACCGTAACTATCTTTATCATAAGGAACCTTGATATAATTACTGATTATTTCATTTTCTATAATCTTTAATTCATCTAAAATATCTAACCTAGGTTTTAAACTTTCCTTAACAATACCAACTGCATTTTTAACCAATCCATAAGTTATTGTTTTAGCTCCTTCCCAATTTTTATTATTTAAATAGTTAGCAGTCAAATCATAAATTACTACATCTACATCTTTGATTACAGAAGTCAAAACATTCCCAGGCGCCAAATATGACTGATCTTGATCTACTCCAATTACCCAATATCCTTCTCCCAATTCTTTTGCTACTTCAAAAACTCCAGTTCCTGAAAGACCAGCTGCTTGAAAAATTATATCTACTTCATCCTTGTACATCCTAGTAGCTATGCTTCTACCAAGTTCAACATTTACAAAAGAACCTATGTACTGTGAGCTTACAACTATGTTTGGATTAGCATATTTAGCACCTGCTTCAAATCCGTAGCAAAAGCTATCAATAATAACACCCTGCATTCCACCAATAAAACCAATCTTACCTGTTTTTGTTGTTTTTGCTGCTACGTATCCAGCCAAAAAGGAACCTTCTTCTGATTTGAATGTTATATTTATTAAATTATTAGGAAACTTTACCTTAACATCATAAGCACCTTCAATAATACCGTATTTAATCATAGGATTACTTATAGCTGCTTTTAATATTACATCACTTAACTTATAACCAATTCCCCAAATTACACTACATTTAATATCACTCAAATGCTCAAGATCACTTGAGTAAAGCATGGAACTTGACTCTTTACCAATAATATCAACAGCAAAATCTTGCTTTATTCTCTGCGCACCTTCCCATGCACTTTCATTAAAAGATTTATCATCAAAATAATCAGGAATTATGACAGCAATAGTTTGACTAGCAACATTCATGGATTTATCTTTATTTTTTAAGCAACTAACAAAAGGCAAGCTTAAAATACATAAACCCAATAATTTACTTAAAAAAACATTAAACATACCTACCTTTTTTTCCTCCCCCCCCCCAAAAAAAGCTAAAAAATAATTAAACCATGAAAATATGTAATATTACTTCATTGATTGCATTGCTTTTTTACCATCTATAATGAGAGAAAGCCTTATTAGCTTCAGCCATTTTATGAGTATCTTCCTTCTTCTTATAAGCAGCACCTGTGGAGTTATAAGCACTTAAAAGCTCATTAGATAATTTCTCTTGCATTGATCTACCACTTGACTTTCTAGATGCCAATATTATCCACTTCATAGCTAGAGATTCACGTCGTTCTTCTCTTACTTCAACTGGAACCTGATAAGTAGCTCCTCCAACTCTTCTACTTCTTACTTCAATAAAAGGTTTTACATTATCTAAAGCTTTTAGAAAAACTTCAATTTCTTCAGCTTTTTCTAGTTTATTAGCCAATGATTTTATTGAATTATATAATATCTTCTCACTTATAGACTTTTTACCACTAAACATCATTCTATTAATAAACTTTGTAACTACTATTGAATTATATTTTGTATCCTTTATTATTTTTCTCTTTATTGTTTTACTTTTTTTTCTTGACATTATGATCTCAACCTTTTTTTTTAAGCCTTTGGTTTTTTTGTACCATACCTTGATCTACCTTGTTTTCGATTATTTACTCCCAAAGTATCCTTTAATCCACGAATTACACGATATTTTACACCAGGTAAATCCTTTACACGTCCACCTTGAATACACACTACTGAATGTTCCTGTAAATTATGACCAACACCTGGAATGTAAACTGTAACTTCAATTCCATTACTAAGCATAACACGAGCTGTTTTTCTCATTGCAGAATTAGGCTTTTTAGGTGTTTGTGTCATTATACGCACACATACTCCCCTTTTTTGTGGATTCTCCTCTAAAGCAGGGGATTTAGTTTTTAGAACCTTAGATTTTCTGGGACTTCTTACTAACTGATTAATAGTTGGCATCTTTCAATATTCTCCTTTTAGTGCATTACTTTCAATAATTTTTAATATTCATAAATTAATTATTACTCATTTTATCAAATGCATAACCATTTTTCAATGAGCTTAAATATGTTTATCCTCTACTACTTGTATTGTTTTATATATATTCATACCTGTACCCGTTGGAATTAGACGACCAATTATAACATTTTCTTTTAATCCTTTTAATCCATCTACCTTGCCTGCAATTGAAGCATCCGTTAATACCCTTGTTGTCTCTTGAAAAGAAGCAGCTGAAATAAATGAATCTATGTTTAGAGAAGCTCTTGTTACACCAATAAGTATTGGCTTTGCAATAGCTGGTTCTCCACCTTGTTCTATTACCTTACTATTTTGTTCATGAAACGCACTCTTATTCACTTTTTGACCATAAACAAAATTAGTATCTCCAACGGTCATAATTTTTACTTTTTTCATCATTTGTTTAATAATTATACCAACATGCTTATCATTTATACTTACACCTTGTTTTTTATAAACGTCTTGTATTTCTTCTAGCAAGAATTCCTGCAATTTTGTTCCACCAAGTATTTCAAGCACATCATGTGGGTTAATTTGTCCATCACAAAGCATATCGCCAGCATTTACAAAATCTCCATCTCTTATAAAAAGATGTTTACCAGCTGGAATATAATGCTTATGTTCCGTACCATATTCATCTACTATAAGTATAAGTCGCTTACCTTTTTGAATAGGCTTAAATTGAACTGTACCACTAACTTTAGCCATTTCCGTTAAATTTTTTGGAATTCTAGTTTCAAAAAGATCATTTACCCTAGGCAGACCTCCTGTAATATCTTGTGTCTTTTCAGAACCCTTAGATATCTTAGCTATTAAATCACCCACACAAATGTCTTGGCCATCATCTATTTGCAGATAAGCATCACCAGGTAAAACATATGAAGCAAGCTCCCTACCAGCAAGATCCAGTATTAATATTGTTGGATCTAAAGATTCAAACATATGTTCCGTTATTCTTTTTTCAATATTTCCAGTCTCAAGGTTCACTTCTTCTTTTAAAGTTGTACCAAGTATTATATCTTTAAACTTAACTTTACCATTGGCCTCAGCTATGATTGGTTCAAAAAATGGATCAAATGTCCCAATTACTTTTCCAGCTTCAACATAATCATTTTCTTTTATGTTAATTCTTGCACCTGCTTTAACGGTTATATTTTGTTCATCTGAGACTATCATAAATTTATCATCTCGTATCATTGAATAACCAATATTGGTAGAGAAAATTTTACTACCTTTTTTATCCTCAAATAACAAAACTCCTTTTATTATTTTTTGTCCATCTTGTACTTTCAAATCTTTAATATCCTTAATTAGCTCCTTATATAAGACATTGACTATTTTAAGAGTACCTTTCCTTGTAAACAAAATTGAATTTTTTAGATTTACACGCAAACCTTCCATCTTATTAAGCATAAACGCATTAGAAAGTACAATTTTGTAGTCTTCACTCCCAGATTGAGCTACACCACCAATATGGAAAGTTCTCATTGTAAGCTGTGTTCCAGGTTGTCCTATCGATTGAGCGGCTATTATACCAACGGCCTCACCAATATTTACGGATTTATTTCTTGAAAAATCTCTACCATAACATTTTTGACAAATACCATGTTCAGCCTCACAAGTTAATACAGATCGAATTAATAACCTGTCAATACCAATCTCCTCAAGAAATTCTATTTTGCTCTCTGTTATCTCTTCATTTACATCAAGTATAATTTCACCTGTTATTGGATTTTTTATCCTTTCAAGACAATAACTTCCCACAGACTTTTCCTTTAAAGGCTCTACTATTTCATCACCATTTTTTACAGTTCTAACGGTTATCCCATTTATGGTTCCACAATCTTCAATTCTAACAACAACATCCTGAGCAATATCAACTAATCTTCTTGTAAGATAACCAGCATCAGCTGTTTTAAGAGCCGTATCAGCCAGTCCTTTTCTAGCCCCATTGGTAGAAATAAAGAACTCTATTACAGAAAGACCTTCTTTGAAATTAGAAATAATTGGAAGCTCAATAATATCCCCAGAAGTTTTAGCCATTAAGCCTCTCATACCAGCAAGCTGTCTTATTTGGTTTCTACTACCTCTAGCACCAGAATCAGCCATCAAATATATAACATTAAATCCGTCTTTATCTTCCTTAAGTATATCCATCATTTTCTTTGTAAGTTCTTCATTTGTTTTTGACCATACAGAAATTACATTGTTATATCGCTCTTCTCCTGTTATGACACCTTTAGTATAATCATTTTGTATTTTTTCTATTTCTTTATAAGCTTTCTCAATGAATGTTTTTTTCTCTTGCGGAACAATAATATCACTCATACTAATCGTACAACCAAACTTAGTTGCATACTTAAACCCAAGCTCTTTAATAATATCTAGCATTACAATTAAAACTGCAGAATCATGTTTTACATATGTATGGGCAATTAGCTTTTGAAGCTCTTCCTCACTTAAAGTAACATTTACATAATCTATTACTTCTGGCAATGCTTCATTGAATATAACTCTACCAGCTATTGTCTCTATGTATTTTCCTTTTACATTTACGTAAATTTTAGCATTATAATCTAAAGTTTTACTATTAATTGCTAAAATAACATGATTATAACTAGCAAATTTTTTACCTTCACCTAAAGCATTTTCTTTTCTCATAGTTAAGTAATAAAGCCCCAATACAATATCTTGAGAAGGAAATACTACTGGATAACCATTAGCAGGGTTCAACAAATTATTCGTTGATAACATTAAAACCCATGCTTCAACTTGTGCTGCTGGCGTTAAAGGAACATGTATTGCCATTTGGTCACCATCAAAGTCAGCATTATAAGCGTGGCACACAAGAGGATGAAGTTTGATTGCTTTCCCTTCAACAAGTACAGGTTCAAATGCTTGAATACCAAGTCTATGCAGCGTTGGAGCACGGTTTAAAAGAACAGGATGTTCTTTAATAACTTCATCAAGTATTTGCCATACTCTATCAACTTCTTGATCAATTAAAAGCTTCGCTCTTTTAATATTATAAATAGTTTCATTCTCTATAAGCTTCCTAATAACAAATGGTTTAAATAGTTCTAAAGCCATTTTTGAGGGAAGTCCACATTGATGTAACTTAAGTTCAGGACCAACAACAATTACAGAACGTCCAGAATAATCTACTCTTTTTCCAAGTAAATTCTGTCTAAAACGTCCCTGCTTCCCCTTAAGAGAATCAGATAAAGATTTTAAAACTCTATTGGAAGAACCCTTAACAACTTTTTTCTTATGTGAATTATCAAACAATGAATCTACCGATTCTTGCAACATTCTCTTTTCATTTCTTATAATTATTTCTGGAGCATTTAAAAGAATTAATTTTCTAAGCCTATTATTTCTATTTATTACTCTTCTATATAAATCATTAAGATCAGAAGTTGCAAACCTTCCCCCATCAAGTTGTACCATTGGTCTTATTTCTGGTGGCACTACGGGTAAAACACTTAAAATCATCCATTCAGGTTTATTACCAGAAATTTTAAGATTCTCAATAATTTCAAGCCTCTTTAATATCTTTTTATCTGTCTTATCATCTTTGTCTATCATTTGCATACGCAATTGAAAAGAAAGACTATCAAGATCAAGGTTCTCAAGAAGCAATTTAATAGCCTCAGCTCCCATTCCAGCATTAAAAGACATTCCATATCTCTCTCTTGCTTCAAAATACTCTTCTTCACTTAAGAGTTCCATTTTTTTAAGATCTGTATCACCAGCTTCTATTACTATATATTTTTCATAATATAAAATAGCATTTAAATTTGAGGCTGTTATGTCCAATAACAATCCTATTCTTGAAGGTATATACCTATAGTACCAAATATGTGCAACAGGAGCTGCAAGCTCAATATGTCCTACTCTTTCTCTTCTTACTTTAAAATGAGTAACTTCTACTCCACATCGATCACAAATTATGCCTTTATATCTTATTGATTTAAATTTTCCACAATAACATTCCCATTCCTTTGTAGTACCAAATATTCTCTCACAAAAAAGTCCATCTTTTTCAGGTCTTAAAGTCCTATAATTTATTGTTTCAGATTTTTTTACCTCACCATATGACCAACTTCTAATTTGCTCTGGGGAGGCTATTCCTATTCTAATCTTCTCAAAATCTCCTGACATTATCTTTGAGTTTTTCATCTCACCATGTGAAAAAGTTCTAATTTGATCCGAGAAGTTTGCCCTTGTTTTAATTTTTCCAAAATCACTTATTTCTGCCATATAAAACCCTCAAAAAAATTTAATTTTTATTAACTATATCTTCTTCCTTTTCAGTTAAAGGAATTTGTTTCCCATCCACATCATATACAGATAAATCAAGAGCCAAGCCTCTTAGTTCTTGCATTAACACATTGAATGATTCTGGAATACCAGACACGCTTGTTGCTATTCCTTTGACAATATTCTCGTATATTTTAGAACGTCCAGTTATATCATCAGACTTAACAGTTAAAAGTTCCTGTAAGGTATGAGCTGCTCCATAAGCTTCAAGAGCCCAAACTTCCATCTCACCAAGTCTTTGTCCACCAAACTGTGCTTTACCCCCCAAAGGTTGTTGAGAAACAAGTGAATAAGGACCTGTGGATCTTGCATGCATTTTATCATCTACTAAATGATGAAGCTTAAGCATGTATATTACTCCAATCATAACCTTATTTTCAAATACCTCACCTGTATATCCATCATAAAGTACTTCTTTTGAGGTTCGATCAAAACCAGCTTCAAGAAGCTTACTTTGCAACTGTTCATTAGAAGCAGACTCAAAAACAGGAATCTTATAGCATTCATTTAAAAATTTTCCTGCAAGTCCAAGTTGAGACTCCATTAACTGTCCTATATTCATACGAGAAGGAACTCCAAGTGGATTCAAACATATATCAAGCGGAGTTCCATCCTTTAGATAAGGCATATCTTCTACAGGAAGTATTTTTGCGACAATACCTTTATTACCATGTCTTCCAGCCATTTTATCACCTTCTTTAAGCTTTCTTTTCTTAGCAACGTATACTTTTAAAATCTCATCAACACCAGGAGGTAAATTATTGACATCATCTTTTGTTATCCTTTGAACATCAATAACTGTACCTTCTGTGCCATGCGAAACTTTTAAAGAATTATTTTTAACATCCTTAGCTTTTTCACCAAATATTGAAGTCAAAAGCTTAAACTCAGGTGTAATATCTGTTTCAGATTTTGGTGTTATTTTACCAACCAAAATGTCACCTGGTTTTACATAGGAACCAATTCTAACAATTCCATTTTCATCTAATTTACTTAATATCTTCTCACTTACGTTTGGTATATCAGCTGTCAATCGTTCAGGACCAAGCTTAGTTTCACGAACTTCAATACTAAACTCTTTAATGTGAATAGAAGTATAAAGATCCTCTTTAACAACTCTTTCAGAGATTAAAATAGCGTCTTCATAATTATAACCATTCCAAGGAACAAATCCTAAAAGTAAATTATTCCCAAGAGCAAGTTCTCCATTCTTAGTAGCAGGACCATCGGCTATTACCTCACCCTTTTTAACATTTTGTCCTCTTCTAATAAGAACCGATTGATTAAAACATGTATCTTGGTTGGTTCTCTCATATTTTACAAGTTCATATTCATCAAAATCATCTTTATTTTTTTGTTCTTTTGGTTTTATTATTATCTTCAGATTTGTTGCAAGTACAACTTCTCCATCTCTACGAGCTTTAAGCACAACACCAGCGTCCTCAGCAACTATTTTTTCCATCCCTGTACCAACTATAGGCGGTACAGGAAAGAGTAAAGGAACTGCTTGACGTTGCATGTTTGAACCCATTAAAGCACGGTTTGCATCATTATGCTCTAAAAAAGGAATTAAAGCTGATGAAACAGAAACAAGTTGTCTTGGAGACACATCCATGTAATCAATATCTTTTGCTGTTATTGTTCTGTAGTCTCCTGAAATTCTAACAGGAACTAAACTAGAAATATAATTTCCATGTTCATCAAGCTTAGCATTTGCTTGAGCAATACATTTCTTCTCTTCATCTATTGCCGATAAATATTCAATTTTGTTAGTTACTTGACCATTGACTATTTTTCTATATGGTGTCTCTAGGAAGCCATATTCATTTATTCTAGCATAAGTGGCAAGTGAAATAATAAGACCAATATTTGGACCTTCAGGAGTTTCAATAGGACACATACGCCCATAATGCGTATAATGCACATCCCTTACTTCAAAACCAGCTCTATCTCTAGAAAGTCCTCCAGGGCCAAGAGCGTTAAGTCTTCTTTTATGTGTAAGTTCAGCCAAGGGATTAACTTGATCCATAAACTGTGAAAGTTGACTTGTCGTAAAAAACTCTTTCACAGCTGAAACTATAGGCTTAACACTAATTAGTTCTTGTGGTTTTAAATTGTATATTTCTTTATTTGCCATTCTATCCTTAGCAATTTTTTCTACCCTTGAAAAAGCTAGTTTATATATATTTGTTAACAACTCCCCAACTGAACGAACTCTTCTATTACCAAGGTGATCAATATCATCTAATAAGTCATGTCCATCATATATCTTTAAAAGATGCGCAATAGTATTCGTAATATCAAACAATGTTAAAACTGAACTCTTTAAATCATCACTACCAAACTTTTTAGAAAGTTTATATCTCCCAACACTACCCAGATCATATCTTTTTGTAGAAAAAAACAATGTTTTTAGATCATTTATTGCATTATCAATAGTTATGGGTTCTCCAGGCATTAAAACATTATATATTGATAAGATAATATCTTCCTTAGAAGGTTCTCTGTTATAATCTTTTAAAGGAAAATAAACATCTTCTCTTTCAAAACAATTTAAAATAACATTGGAGCTTATGAAACACTTTTTATTGACATTATAATTTTCAAAATCAATAACTTCAATTTCGTTTATCTTGTGCTGAACAAAATCCTCAATATCTTGCAAAATAAGTTTATCCCCTGCTCGATAGTACATATCTTCTGAGATTTCTATAAAATTAGCAAGATACATCCCAGCAAGATTATTTTTATTCTCTTCTGTTATTTTGACTTTTTTCTTATTATAAAAAACATTAATAATCTTCTCTCTTGAATCCAAGCCCAAGGCTCTTAAAAACAAAGTTACTAAAATTCTTTTCTTTCTATCTATCTTAACATATAAATAATCCCGCCTTGAATCTATCTCAAATTCAAGCCAAGAACCTCTATAAGGGATGATTCTCGATGAATAAACATCTTTCTCTTTATAAAAGACAACACCAGGAGAACGATGAACCTGTGACACAACAACTCTCTCAGACCCATTTATTATGAAAGTCCCTCTATCAGTCATTAAAGGAACTGTTCCCATATAAACATCTTTTTGCCTTATCTCACCTGTTGTTAAAAACTGTAAATTGAGTCTTGCTTTCAAAACAGCCTCAAAACTTCGACCTTTTTTAAGGCATTCCTTCTCGCTACCTTGAAATAAGGAGCTTTTTTCTATATAATAATCTTCATATTCCAATATAATATCGCCATTACCGCCTTTGATGGGAAAAACCTCTTTAAAAACAGAATGGAGCCCTTCATGAAGAAGAACTTCCTTATTGTTCAATCTATTAAGCTGTAAAAATCTCTCATAAGAATTTATTTGAATCTCTACTAAATTAGGCAGATCTAAGATTTCATGATCTTTTCCTTGACCTAGATGAATTCTTTTTACCATTCAAAGACCTCTTTTATAAAACAATCCACATATCTTAAAATGAGAGACATGTGGATATTTAAATTTAATGTTTAACAATTTTTACTTAATTTCAACCGTAGCACCGTATGCCTCTAGTTTTTTCTTAATTTCTTCAGCTTCTAATTTTGGTATACCTTCTTTAACATTTTTTGGTGCACCTTCTACTAAGTCTTTTGCTTCTTTAAGACCAAGTCCTGTTAATGCTCTTACTTCTTTAATAACATCTATCTTCTTAGTACCCATATTCACAAGAACCACATCAAATTCTGTTTGTTCTTCTTCTACCGGCGCTAAAGGACCCGCTGCAACTGCTACTTGTGCAGCTGTTACTCCAAACTTATCTTCAATTGTTTTTATGAGTTCAACTATTTCTGATACTTTTGCTGACTCTAAGTATGATAAAATATCCTCTTGTTTTAGTGCCATATTATCTTGTCTCCTTTGAATTTTTTAATTTTTTACAGTGATAGCACGCACCTTAGTTCAAGACTAACACTGCTTAATCCCTTATATCTGCTAATGCTTGCAATGTTCTAACAAACTTTGACATTGGCGCTTTTAATAAACTAATAAATAAAGATATTGCCTCTTTTCGTGTTGGAAGCTTGCTAAACTCACTTACTTGTTCCTTGCTATAAACCTCACCTAAGACAAAGCCTCCTTTTACTTCCAATTTCGTATTGCCTACAAACTCATAAACTACCTTAGCAACATTATTAGCTTCATCTTGAGCAGCTACTACTGCTGTTGGACCTACTAAATAATCATCGACACCTTTTACATTCTTAGCATGAAAAGCTTTTTTCATTATATTATTGCTTACAACTTTTAAAGTTGCATTTTCACGTTCAACTTTTCTTCTAAGTTCTGTCAATTGTACTACAGTTAATCCCCTATAATTTAAAAAAAAGAAATTTTCTTTTTCTCCTAAAAATTCTTTAAAAGAATTTAACAAATCTACCTTCTTAGGATTTATATTCTCACCCATTCAATACTCCTAGCTAAAATTAATTTTCACAGAAGGTCCCATAGTAGTAGAAACATATACAGTCCCCACAAATACACCTTTTAAATCACTTGGTCTTTTTTTTATCAATTCACTAATAAAAACTTCATAGTTATCTTTTACTTGTCCATCGGCCATTGAAGCTTTACCAATTGGAATACTAACTATTCCATTTTTATTAGCTCTAAATTCTATTCTACCTTGTTTAAGTTGATTAATTGTATCCCTAAGTTCATTGGTTACTGTTTGTGTTTTTGGATTAGGCATTAACCCTCTCCTACCCAAGATTGGTCCAAGTTTTCCCACCTCTCTCATTAGGTCAGGAGTTGCTACAACAATATCAAAATCACTCCAACCATTTCTAATCTTAAGTATAAGGTCATCATCACCTACATAAGTAGCCCCTGCCTCCCTGGCTTCTCTTGCTTTCTCATCTTTTGCAAAAACTAATATCTTTTTTTCCTTCATAAACTGATTTGGTAAAACAACAACAGATCTTACTGCATGACTTTTCCTAAGATTAAGTTTTACTGACAAGTCTATTGTTTCATCAAATTTTGCGAACTTTATTTTCTTTATTAAACCTATTGCATTTTGTATGTCATAAGACATTGACCTATCTAAGTTATTAAAGGCCTCTATGTATTTTTTACTTCTTTTTGCCATATTATTTCTCCAATTCGACTCCCATAGAACGTGCACTACCTACAATAATATTAAACGCACCTTCTTTTGTTTTTGCATTTAAATCAGGCAACTTAAGTTCTGCTATTTCCATAACTTTATCTCTAGATATAGTTGCAACTTTATCAGAATTTGGCTTCTTTGAACCCGACTTTATGCCTACTGCCTTTTTAATTAATATTGAAGCTGGGGGTGTTTTAGTAATAAATGAAAAACTTTTATCACTGTAAATTGTAATAATCACAGGAATTATAAGTCCAGCTTCCATTCTAGCCGTCCTTTCATTAAATTGTTGAACAAACTGTGGAGCACTTACCCCATGAGGCCCCAAAGCTTGCCCAATTTTTGCCCCTGGAGCTGCCGCTGCTGCTGGAATTTGCAACTTAACCCACGCAACTTCTTTCTTCTTTGCCATTCTAACTCCTAACAAAATTAAAAAACTTCATTCAAGTTTAATATTTAAAATAATTAAATTTATATCTTTTCTATATGTTCAAATTCAACTTCAACTGGGGTACCTCTTCCAAATATTTGGACAGTTACTTTAAGTCTTTTTTTCTCATAATCAATAGATTGTATTACGCCCTCAAAAGAATCAAATGGTCCACCTTTAATTTTTACTCGCTCTGATTCCACAAAATCATAAAGCATAAATAAGGACTTATTAGCTCTAATCTCTCCAGACATCATAAACACATTTTTTACTTCTTCATCACTAATAGGTATAGGCCTCTCATCTTTACTTGTTCCCACAAATGTCATCACACCCTTTACCTGTCTAATTGTAGCTATTATATCCTTCCAACCAAACTCAGGCAAATCAAGCTCAATTAACACATAACCAGGCCAAATTTTCCTCTCTCTAATGCGTCTTTTGCCATTCTTTATTTCTTCAACCTTCTCAATAGGCGCTTTAATATCCAAAATTACAGCTTTAAGGACTTCTTTACTGATCAACTCTTTAATTTCTTGCTCTATTTTTTTTTCATATTGCGAATACGTTTGTAATATATACCAAGCCCTTGCCACTTTTTATTCCTTAAACTTAAAATATACGATTTATTATCAAATACATACAATAATCTACTATTCCTAGAAACATAGAAATAAAAACTACAAACCAAACGACTTGCTTATAATCATTAGCAATCTCACTATATTTTGGCCATGTCAATTTTTTTAACTCAGCTATACTCTCTCTTATAAACTTAAACATGAATACCTCTGCCTAACTGTTTCTAACGTCTAACACAACAGGTCAAGAGGGGATCGAACCCCCACATACGGTTTTGGAGACCGCCGTTCTACCATTAAAACTATTGACCTATTCCTATTTTATCTTACCCTCTTTATGAAGAGTACGTCTTTGCAATTTTGGACAAAATTTTATTAACTCTAATTTTTCTTGTTTATTTCTTCTATTCTTTGTTGTTGTATAGTTCCTTAATCCTGTTTCACTACATATTAAAGCTATAAGTTCAACAGCTCCTTTTCCTTTTTTTTTACTCATATAAATTTAACTCCTATACAACTACTTTAAAAGCCCTCAATCAGACTTGAACCGACGCCGCCACACCTTATACCATAGTTGATGCTCTACCCCTGAGCTATAAAGAGCAAGCAATACCCTAAAGCAACCATTTATTATGGTAGTTTATTATCATAATAAAAACAATATCATTTACTATATTTTTTATGTTAATACATTAAAAACTTATTTAACAATAACAAATTTGCCCTCTCGAAGTAGTCTTATATTATTTTCATTTGCAAACAACTTATTTATTGAAGCATCATCTAAGATGATATCAGTTTTATATTTACCACAGATGTTATTAGCTACTAACTTTAAAGGATATTCTCCTAATCTTTCTTTATTTGCATAATCTATATCACTTGTATACTCAAGCATTCCCCATTTTTCTAAAGCTCTAGGGCTAACCATCCCCTTTTCCCAATATAGCTTAGTAGCAGTATCATATATCTTCACAAATAATGCATCTTGCAATTTATAACTCTCTTTACTTTCTCCTCTATTATATTGTCCTCCTGCATATATTAATATGCCAGTATATAAAGTATTATCTAAATCATTAATCATTAAAGGATAAAAAACCTTATAAGGCGTTTCATGAGAAAAAAACAACTTTATAAAATCCGGAAAAATTTCAAGCTGATATCTTACTGTTGCACGCTTTAAATCTTCTGAAAATTTTATATATTCTCTTTTGATAAAACTATCAAAATGTGAAAAATAAAGTACTAAATTGGGATTTGAGTCAAAATAATTCTTAAAAGAAGAATTGGAGTCAATCACCAATTCAAAAAGAGACTTTCTAATTAAAGAATATTTAATATCATTAACAGTCAGCATAAACTCAGAAGTTGATATAAAAAGTGAAGACTCAAAATCATTTTCTACAATATTCTTTGTAATATCAAAATGTATAATTCCTTTCTCCCAATCAACTATTCTCTCAACACTGGATTTAGTATCAGAATCATAAATTACAAAATTACTTGAATAAAGAAAGAATAACAAACTATAAAATATTCTCATAAACTCCATACATTTCCCCCCCCTTTTTTATTTTTTACCCAAATACATACCTACCCAAGCCCATCTATTATTAATTTCTGGATCCTTTGGATAAGAAATTTTTTTAAAAACAAAATACCATTCATTTATGAATGCCCAACCTTTTGATTCAAGATAAGAAGTATCATTATTAGACTCTGCTTCTAATGTATTAGAAAATTTAATTCCTTTTTTGCTTCTGCTTCCAATTAAAACCATAGTACTTAAAAAACTATTAGTATTTATCTGATTAGCTCCTCCACTTTTTTGATCCCAACTTTGAATGAAAAAATTATTTTTACTTTTTATACTTAAAAGTTTTGAAATATTACCAGAAAGAACATATTTCTTAATATCAGACATCAGTTCATTCAAATTATCATAAACATCCAAACCATCATTATTTTTGTCATAAATATCATTCAAGTAAATCTTATTAATTATATTGGAATATGTTTGAGAATCAATTTTTAAATATTTCTTTGGAAAAGATAATAATTCCTTATAGTAAAAATAAGCAACATCATAATCTTGCACAGATTCTAAACTTAAAGCAAGGCCATAGTAATAATCTGCTTTTTCTTCCTCGCTTAGTTGCTCATTATTCTTCTCTAAAATAAATTTGTAATACTCTATTTTATCACTTGGAGCAATGTCTAGGTTAATTATCCGTTTAGCTATCGAATTCTTTATTGAACTACCTTCATAAATATAATCATCAAAATGATTCATTACATATTGATAGCAAGCAAATGCTACTTGTTGCTCTTGCATCAATTCATAAATATTTCCTATTAAATAAAAATACAAAGGATAATATTCTTTTGTTTCCTCATCGTTAATTGCACGATTTACAACATTTAAAGCTTGTTTATAATCCTTTTTTAAAAAAAATGAATCAATTAATCTATCTACAATTAGAAACTTATGAAGGGCTTTTTTCTGTGCTTGAATAAATAAACTTGTGAGGTTGTCAATTTCTGCATCATCTTTACATGAATTTAGTAAAAAAAGTAAAAGAAATATTGTAGGTAATAATTTCATAAAATTAATTATATACTATAAAAATACATAATAAAATAAACAAGAATAACCCAATGTTTATTAAGGAGTTTCTAAAGTATGAATAAAAAATTAATCCCTGCGTTATTTATTCTACTACTAATAACAGCTTGTCCAAATAACAAAAAAAACAAGTATGGGATAGTTTTAGCTTCCACAAACCTTAAAGAAGTCCCCCCTATTGGTTCTATTGTAACAATAAATAAAGAAGACCTTAAGCAACAAATCACTAATATTAATTTCAATGGAAATAACTTTAATTTAAATTCTTTTAATATTGAAAAATTTAATATTAAAGAAGAAGCAGAGAAATTCCTAAAAAACTTTCAGCCATATGTTAATACGTACATATTAAGTCAAAAGGATATATTACCTTTAAGAACAAATCCTAATCATTATGCAGACAACATAATTTACAGAATTCCTAAGAATTCTATTTTAAAAGTTATTAGTATTGGAGAAGATACAAAAGCAGGTGCTTTAAATGGAAAATGGATTTATGCTTTAACCAAAAATGGATATAAAGGTTATGTATTTGATTATGAGTTAGATATTTTTGATGATGTACCAGGTAAAATTATTCCTATTCCAATGGATATTGAAAGTCAACAAAATACAATAAATTTTTTTCAAACCCACACTTACTTAAGACCACTTTATTTTGAAAAAATACTGTTAAATAAAACTAACAATTTAGAACTACTAAAAGAAGAATATGGACTTTTTTTTAGTAAAAAAAATACTATAAATCTAAATGTTCCAGAAAAAAATGTTCATTTTCAATTTAGTACCATTGCTGAGGTTAAACCAAATGGTTATTTATTTAGAAAAGATCATACAAATAAAGATTTTCTTTTAATAAAAACATTAAATAAAAGATATTTTGACGTTTCATTGAAAATAAACAATGAGATGTTTTTGTATTCGTTTGTTTTAATTGGACAAAACATCAACATAATTATTCAAAACATAAAAATGCAAAACCAACAATTAATAGATAAAATTACTTCATATGAAAATTTAGAAAGTAAAGAGTATGGGAGAATAAAATTTAATAAAAATCTTACGTTTGCATGGGAAAAAAGTAAAAATTTAAAGTATTTACCAAGTCTTGGAACATATGAAATTATCGGAATAATGTCTGACTTACAAAAATCTTACAAAGCCGCATTAAAGTTTTCTGAAGGTAAAAATTTTTTTTATTTTTTATTAGACTACACTAACAAAGCACTACAACTTATTTTAGTTAATAAACAAAATATGAAAGAAAATGCTATTTTGAACGATAAAAACAAACTTGCAATAATTTTATTTGAAGATAATTTCAATCCCAATGTAAGTTTTGGAAAATAACACATAACATACAAAAACAATAAATAAAGGATAAATATGAAGAAATGAGAAAATTGTTAATAACCTTATTGATACTAATCACAGCACAGAGCAAAATTATAAAAGCAGATGAAGTTGTTAATGCCATTGATTTAAAAGAGAAGAGTAAGTTAATAAAAAAATTTAAAGAAGAAAATTTATATGATTTTAGTAGTAGAAAGTTTGATATTAAGAAGAAAATGTTTACTAACCTTATAGATTCCATAGATCCATATGATACAAAATTATTAGAGAACTTAAAAAAAGTAAAAAATGATTTATTAATAATTTCCATATTTTTTGACAATAAAAAAGGAACTTTAATGGCACTAGATTTAGGAGCACAAATAAACTCTAATTATGATATATCTCCTTTAAATATTGCAATAATTAACAACAATTTTGAACTTTGTAAAATATTAGTTGATAATGGCGTAAAACTTAATGATGTTGATAAAACAGGCTTAGTTCCATTATTTTGGACAATTTATGTAAATGAATTAGAATTTTTTCATTTCCTTGTAAAAAACGGTAGTGACATAAGCATAGTCTTAGAAAATGGCAAAACTCCTGTTCAAGCAGCTATTGAAACAGAAAATATACAATTTCTAGAATCTTTGTTACAAAATAAAGCATACATGACCGATCTTTTAAAAAAAAACATCAAAAAAATAAAGAATAAAAAAATAAGAAATATACTAAAAAGATATAAATTATTATGAATTACTTATTAGTAATTATTCTCAGAATACTCAATATTTTTATCTTTATCAATAAGATCTTTGTATGTAGGAAACTTCTTACCAAGTTCTTCTTTTAAGTTTATTGGAAAAGGAGCATTACGCCACATAACGCCTCTTACAGTTTTCTCAAGTTTCTGAATACCTTTACTTTCCTTGTCAATCCAAAGCAAATAATCACTAAGAAAAAAATTTTTTATGTTTCCTTTCTTAATTACATTAGAATAATATTCATAATATTGTCCTGTTAGTCCTGTCTCCATCCACCTAAATGAAGCAAGTTCTTTTGCAAGCTCCCATAAAAAATCACCCATGCCCCAAATGACAGCTTTTCTTAAATCTTTTGCATACATCGGTATTATAATTTTTCCTCTACCCTTTGCTCTATTTTTAACATCAAGAGGTTCCCAACAAATACCATTTTCGCCATAAGATGGAAGCAAAATAAAATAAGGCAAAAGTCTTAAAAAATCTCCTTTATAAGTTTTATAAAAAATCTTTGGCTGTATATTTTCTATTTCTTTCACAATTTGCATAATTCGTTCTCTTGTTCCAATCATTTGAGGATTTGCTACCACGTTATTTCTTAGAAGAATAGGAAAGTAATTACCACGAACTCCAAGTGTAAGTTTATTAGCTTGAATTAAAGTATTAAGTTCATCTACAGCAATAGAAGTGTTTACCTGCTTATCAAACCCTTCTAGTTTTTGTTCTATTTCTAAGAGTTTTTTTTTGTCTTCTTCTATCTTGCTAAGATAAGATACAATATCTTTATTTGATCTTATTAAATCTTCAACATGCACCACTGCTTTATTTAAAGGCTTTAAAACATTTTCAAGGTAAGGAGCTTCTATTCCCAGGTCTCTTTTAATATTTATCCGCTGTTCAAAGTTATCTGTGAACAGAAAAGAAAACATTAATCTTAGAGTTGCCACAGCATTTTGTTGTATTGTACTACTTTTTTTCAATCCTATATCCTTAAAATCCAAGTCTGTCAAAAGCTTATTTTTCTTACTAACTAGAATTTGTTTAAGATCATCGTCTTTTAAACCATAATTCGTTTCATCTGTTATGAGATTTTGGCATTTAAAAACAGACACTCCAAAAAGCCATTCATCCATATAAAAAAAAGGTTCATTGTAATTGTTTTCCCAAATAGTTTTTGAAAGTAAATCTTTAAGATCTTGCCCTAATGCACTAGGAAGAAGTGCTGAAAATCTAAGCAAAACCTTTTGTTCTTGAGTTAGATCGTTAATATTCCTTACAACAGATTTCAAAAAACTCCAATAAAAACTTATTATTTGCTTATAAACAAAAGATCTATCGAGCTTTTTATCCTGCTTTGGATCTAAGTATTCAACTAGTGCTTTGTGTAATTTTGTACCTATTTGTTTATCGCCTGTAATAAGATTTTGATAATAATTCTCAGTAAAAAAAACCTTGTCAGTTTCTTCTAGGGCAGTAATTTCTGGTAATTTTGAAGTTAAATTCATATCAATAGAATCTGGATATTTATACAAATTAAACTCCTAATTTTTTATAATTAAAAATTAACATAAATCTATTTATAATTTAGAATATAATACAAAAGTTTATATTTAACAAAGTTTTTAGTAGTATTAATATTACTAATTAATATTTAATTTACTCAAAAGGATTTTCATAAAATGAAAAGAAATATAAGATTTTTAATAACAATACCTATTGGAATATTACTAGGCTTGTTTTTTCCCCTAACAATTTACAATATCTTAGCAGAAGTTTTTATTAGAATATCTTACTTCGCATTAATACCTTTTCTAATATTTTCAGTAAATCTTGGAATTGAGAATTTGTTTGAAAATAATAAGTTTGGAAAATCTGTCTCTAGAATTTTTTATTATGGGATTAGTTTAAACTTAATAGCTGTTTTAATATCAATAATAGCTGCTATAAGCTATATTCCAAATAGGATACCAATACTTGAAAACAATCAAAAGGCAATTTTATTTAACCAAACACAACTAATAGAGACGTTTTTCCCAAAAAACATACTGCAAATTTTCATAGTAACCAAGCCTAACTTTTTGGCCATTTACCTAGTTTCCATTGTAATTGGTATAAGTTTTTATTATGTGAAACAACAAGGACGAGTTGCTAGAGAATTCATGCTCAGTTTTTCAAATATATTTTATTTAGCAAACACTTTTATTGTAAATATTTTAAATCTTGGGACCATTATTATGGTAGCTTCTTATATTTCCAATATGAATAATTTGAAAGACTACCAAAATTATTTAAACAGTATACTTTATCTTAGTTTATGGACAGTAATTATTCTTTTTATCATAATTCCATTGATAAATTACCAATTAACAAAAAATTTTAAAAATTCTTACTATGTGTTATTCATTTCTCTTTATAATATATTGTTTGCTGGCTTCTCAAAAGATGTATATGCTCCTTATTCCATCCTATTAGAAGACATTAAGAATGAAAGAGTAAATGTAAAGAAATCTTTAATCACTCAAATACCTTTAATAAATTTTATTTCAAAATTTGGAACCATTTTTATTTCTGTAATTGTATTTTTTCTAATCTTAAAGTCTTACTCAAGTCTGCCAGTTCCTATTTATGAAATAATTTATATCAGCTTTTTAGCATTCTTTTTTATATTCACAGCTCCCCATGTTCCAAATAGCTTAATTTACATCATTACAATGCTATGTTCTGTTTATACAAAAGGAATAGAACTTAGTTATTTAAGCATAGGTCCAATATTACCTCTTCTTATTTCATACGCACTAATGATCGATTTTGCAACTAATATTCTATTACTTAATATTTTAAATTCTAGAGAATAAAAATCTTAACGACTAATTTGTTTATTTCAAATTCTTTCTCTAATATGCTCTTGCAAAAATCACAAAATGCTTTGCAGCAGTGTCACATCTTATGCATTTTACATTTGAAATATCTTTATTGCTAAATATATTAGGAATACACCTAAGAGTTGCTTTCGTGTCTTCCTTAATTAAATCCTCACATTCACCACTAGAACACCAACCTGTTAATAAAAATCCACACACATGAGTAAAAAAATCTTTAAATTCAACGTATCTAGACTCTGAATAACTAATAAGTTCCTTAGTATTTTCAGTCGTAAACTTCAATGCCTTAGCATACAAATCCTTTTGTTGTTCAACAAGTTCCTCTTTCACTTTTTTAACTATGTCAAATTTTTGAACCTGATACTTACATGATTTATCTTTATCTCTTCTGGTTAATATCACAGAATCTAACAAAATATCTTTTGTCCCAAGGTCAAGTCTTATTGGAATTCCCCTTAAATCCGCTTCATTAAATCTAAATCCTGGTGAATTCTTATCATCAAGATCAATTTCTGTCCTAATATCATGGGCCTTTAAGGAATTTAGAACTTCATAAGAATATTTTAGAATTTCTGCATTCTTTTTTGCATCTTTAATAAATATAGGCACAACAATAACTTGCACCGGAGCAATATTTGGAGGAAGTATTAAACCTTTATCATCAGAATGAACCATAATTAAAGCTCCAATTAACCTAGTTGAAACACCCCAACTACTTGCCCAAACATATTCCATATCGCCTTCTTGATTTTGAAATTGTACATCGAAAACCTTAGCAAAATTCAAACCTAAAAAATGAGAAGTTCCTAATTGTAAAGCTTTTTTATCCTGCATTAAAGCTTCTAGAGTATAAGTGTCAACAGCCCCTGCAAATTTTTCTTTCTCCGATTTACGTCCCTCATAAACTGGAATTGCAAGATACTCTTCAATGAAATTTTTATATATATTCAACATTAACAGTGTTTCTTCTACAGCTTCCTCTTTTGTTGCATGAGCTGTATGACCTTCTTGCCATAAAAACTCACTAGTTCGAAGAAATGGTTTGGTTTTTTTCTCCCATCTAACAACATTTGCCCATTGGTTCATTTTCAAAGGAAGATTTCTGTATGATTTTATCCACTTACCATACATATTCCAAACTATTGTCTCTGAAGTTGGCCTAACAACTAAAGGTTCTACAAGTTTTTCCCCACCCACTTGTGTTACAATAGCAAGCTCAGGCGCAAAACCTTTAATATGTTCTTTTTCCTTTGAAAGAAAACTACTAGGAATAAGAACTGGAAAATATGCATTAGTGTGTCCAGTTTCTTTAAATTTAATATCAAGTAACTCTTGAATTTTACTCCAAATAGCATATCCATAAGGCATTATTACCATACAACCTTTAATAGGAGCATAGTCTGCTAATTTTGCTTTTATAATCATATCCAAATACCATTTAGAATAGTTTTCTTCCCTCAAAGCAATAAAATCTGTCATTTTAACGTCCTTCAATTATTTTAGTATTTCTTAGCTTCAACCATATATCTATCATACTGCTTTCCATCATAACCTACCATTTTTTTCAAAACTACAAACACAATCCCATTTTCATTAGGAAACAAAATAATTTCCCTTATTGCATAATCAACTACATTTTCTCTATAATAATTAACTTTTCCTACTTGAATATTTTTAATTAATTGTCCATGCTTATCTATAACTTCTGCATTAACATAAAAAGCAGAAGAAGAACCACTAGAACTCATTTCTTTGTTAATCCAAACGTTGTAAACATTGCTTGTCTTATAATCTATAAAGCTTAGATTATCCTCATCTTGCTCTCCTGTATCAACGTATAAATAAATTGATCTTCCTTTATTTAAATGACTGATCTTAAGTGTTTTAGTTCTATAATTAATTAATTTCAACAGTTCATAAAGGACCTTTTCTGCACTATCAGTACGATCAATATGTTGTCTAAAAGTTCTAGCATAAATACCAGGATTCATGAAATTATTCATATTAGTATTTACAAAATATGCCTTTGAATAGTAAGTATTATTTTCAAGACTATACTCCCCAAACATAAAGCACCTTCCATCTTCAGAGAATCCTAAATTCTTAAATGCAACTTCCTGAGCAAAAGAACATAATGATAATAAGAACAATAAAAGTAATATTAAAAATTTAATCATACTACAATCCTTTAATTTAAAAATAAGAAACTGTTCACTTAATTTACATAAATAAAAACAACATGCCTATTTAAAAGGAATATTATCAAATTAATATTAAATAATTATAACAAATAATTAAAACAATTTGCCAAGCTACTATTGCACAGGCAACTTTTTATTTCAAGGAATATAAAAAATAAATATTAGTAAAAAATAAAGGGAATTATATACAATACTATCCAAAAAACCTTTTACTCTTTATGCACCCCGCCATTTATAACAAGGCGCAGGGTTTCAATGGACGCTATGCCATCCTTGTCAACTCCTAGCACTGCTATTTCATAACTGCCCGTACCAAATGTGTGCGTTTGCTTGCCTGTGTTGTAGCGCAGGACTTCGGATGAAAAGCCTTTGTCCGCTGAATAGTCCCAGTCCCATTGCCAAAGCTCTATATCTTTACCTGTCGCAGCAAAGTCAACCTCTTTATCGCCCTTATCCCCAATCTATCGGAAATCAAACGAGATTCCAATGTGCTGCGGCATAGCAATAGGGATTATTGAATCCACGGTGGCTAGGGTTATATCTATGCCTTCCTCACGTTTAAGCCGTGCCACTTCCTCAACAGCTCCCGAACCGAACGAAAAGGCTATGATAAAATCCCCCGCTTACAATACTTATTAAATCGAGTCATAGCCGACTTGAAATTGTCAACGACATTGCGCCCGATTTTATCGCTCCGCTTGACTTGGATAGGATAAGCCGCCCGCTCCTCGTGAAGCAAGCCGTCTATTCCAAAATCTCCAACTTGTTTCGTATGGGTTTCACCGCCATATTGCTCCACTATGAACCTCTCGAATTCGAATGGCAGGAAATTGCGGATTGTATCATAGTCATATTTGGGAGTTTCAACGGAAAATGTCGGCGAAAATAAAGTCTTAGCGTTTTCAAGACTTGCCCGAGAAACCGCCACGGATTGAACGGAGCAATCTATCCCTATAAAGTTACGTTTAAGATTTTGCGCTGCGATAAGAGTTGTTCCGCCACTGAAAAATGCGTCAAGCACGCAGTCGCCCTCATTAGAACTTACTTTAAGTATTCGTTCTATAAGTGCAAGTGGCTTTTGTGTTGGGTACCCTATTCGCTCCTTACCAGTAGCAAGTTGTATATCGTCCCAAATCTCAGCTATAGGGTTTCCTTTACTTTGATCTAAATAGTATTTCAACCTTGGAATTTTGCCTTTTGTTGGATAATAAACAAGTCCCTGTTTATCATATTCGTTCAATTTGTCAGGGGTTGTTATCCAGTGCATACCTTCTTGACCTTGTTTATTAGGATCTATGTTTTTCCAAATAGTGCCTGTTGTGCCTTTGCTTTTCCCACTTACCATTAAAGGCACTAGACTATAAATACCCCTATTGTCCTCAAATCTATAAGTCTTTTTATTGGAATCAGATGTTTCTGTAAATAGCTGATTAAAAGTATATGTTGACGATTTTGCATAAAAGAAAATACTATCCCAATTTTTCCGCATTGCTCTTGATATACTAGAACGGACGTAACTCCTTTTCCAGACTATTTCATTGACAAATACTCCTCCCATTTTGTCTAAAATATGGGTACGTATATAAGCGTTTGCATGCCAATCACAATGCACATAAAACGATCCAGTCTTTTTAAGGACAAGCCATATTTCATCAATGCGTTCTTTAAGCCAACCGATATAGTGTTCCATGCCCACCCCCCCACCTATCAGTAAAACTTCGCACCTCTCCGCTGTCGACCCAGGCCACTTCATAATTTCGGTTATAAAAGAACGGCGGATCGATATAGCATAAGTCAACAGACTCTCTTGGAATCGTTTTCAGGACTTGCAGATTGTCGCCCAGTATCAGTCTGTTTTGCATTTTGCTTCTCCTGTTTAATCGATCGTACCAAAGTCTAGCAGACATCGGACATATTAACCCGAATCATTGCAGGGGGACTGGACTCAAAGAACTTGACTGCGGATTTATAATTAGGATATTCCTTAAAAAAACCAACTAAACTAAATCTTTAGCACATTTTCAATTTCTTTTTTATTTACATAAGAGTTGTATCACGATAAAATCTGATAGTCAAGTATTTTTATCAAAAAATATGAAAAAGTTATAAGTGGCTAAAATTGTATATAATTCCCAAAATAAATATATCTATTATAACTTTATAACATATAAATTTTTATTAAAATATCATATATTGTAAGTATCTTAAACTTAATCATAAATAATATTAAGGAGAGTCAAATGCAATATTCAAAAAATCAAGAGTTCATGTCTGAACTTATTGGGACATTTATCCTATTAACACTAGGACTAGGTTCTGTAGCTATGACAGTATTATTCCACTCGCACCCCATTATACCAGGGGAAGTAATTAAAGGAGGTTATACAAACATAGTACTTGGATGGGGACTAGGAGTAGCCTTTGGCATATTTGCCTCAGTAAGAGTGAGTGGCGCTCATTTAAATCCAGCTGTAACAATTGCCCTTGGTCTTACTAACCAATTTCCCATACATAAAATCTTTTATTACATTTTAGCACAATTAACAGGAGCTTTTTTAGGAGCTTTAGTAATTTTCATAGTATTCTATCCTAAATGGATAGAAATAGATCCCTCATTTGTCAAAACTCAAGGAATTATGTCAACATACCCTGCAGTACAAGGATTCATGCCAGGTTTCATTGACCAGGTATTTGGTACATTTATCTTACTATTTTTAGTATCAATCATAAGTAACTACATTAAAGATCCAGCACAAAGCACAGCTTTCCCATTCATAGTAGGAGCAATAGTAGTTGCAATTGGTATTAGTCTTGGTGGAATGAACGGTTATGCCATTAATCCAGCCCGTGACTTAGGACCTAGAATTTTATTATTTCTTACTGGCTTTGAAAATCATGGTTTTGACAGCTATGTATTCTTAATTCCAATACTTGGCCCAATTGTTGGAGGATTTCTAGGCGTGATAGCGTATAAACTTACTCTAAATCATACTTTGAATAGAGGTTAATTATATGAAAGATAATGAAAAATATATCCTTGCAATAGACCAAGGTACAACCAGTTCAAGAGCAATAATATTTGATAAAATGGCAAACATTAAAGGTGTTGCTCAAAAAGAATTTACACAACTCTATCCACAGCCAGGTTGGGTAGAGCACGATCCAATGGAAATTTGGGCTACGGAACTTGCAGTTATGACTGAAGTACTAGCTACTCAAAATATATATCCAAAAGACATAGCTACAATTGGAATAACTAATCAACGTGAAACTACTGTTTTGTGGGATAAAAACACAGGTGTTCCTGTTTACAACGCAATTGTATGGCAAGATAGAAGAACAGCTAAGCTTTGTGACAAACTTAAAGCAACCAATGTGGATCAAGAAATACTAGAAAAAACAGGCCTAGTATTAGATGCATATTTTAGTGGAACTAAAATACAATGGATATTAGACAATGTAGAAGGAGCAAGAGAAAGAGCAGAAAAAGGTGAATTACTGTTTGGAACAATTGATACTTGGTTAATTTGGAAACTAACCAAAGGCAAACTCCATATTACAGACTATACTAACGCAAGTAGAACACTACTGTTTAATCTTCACACCACAACATGGGATGATAAACTTCTAGCATTATTCAACATTCCTAAGTCTATACTCCCAGAAATTAAGCAAAGTTCTGAAAATTATGGCTTAATCCACAAAGACTTATTTGGATATGCAATTCCCATCTCAGGCATAGCAGGCGATCAACAAGCAGCAACATTTGGTCAAGCTTGTTTAAAAAAAGGAATGGCAAAAAACACTTATGGTACTGGCTGTTTCACTTTAATTAATATTGGCAAAAAACCTATTATTAGCAAAGATAAACTTTTAACAACTGTTGCTTGGGCACGTAAACATTCTCTTACTTATGCCCTAGAAGGTAGCGTATTCATTGGTGGTGCTGTAGTGCAATGGTTAAGAGATAACCTACAATTTGTTAGAAATAGTAATGAGATTGAAATTCTAGCAAGTAAGGTTAATGATAATGGAGGTATCTTTTTTGTTCCAGCTTTTGTTGGACTTGGTGCACCACATTGGGATTCATATGCAAGAGGTTCTATGTTTGGACTAACAAGAGGTACAACAAAAGAACACATAGCAAGAGCAGCTTTAGAAAGTATTGCCTTTCAAAGTTTTGATGTTTTAAACACAATGCAAAGTTCTGATGGAAGTGTTAAATTAGAAGAACTAAGAGTAGATGGAGGTGCTAGTAATAATAATTTTCTAATGCAGTTCCAAGCAGATATTTTAAAGTGCAAAGTAGTAAGACCAAAAATTACTGAGACTACAGCACTTGGAGCAGCTTATTTAGCTGGGCTTGCAGTTGGGTACTGGAAAAGTGCTGAGGAAATTTCTGAACTTTGGCAAGTCGAACGTATTTTTGAACCTTCTATGAACAACGAAATAAGAGAAGAATTAATACACAACTGGAATAAGGCTGTTAAACGTTCAAAACAATGGATAACTTAAAAATCAGTCACTAGTTGCCTTTTAAAAGTTAAGGAGAAATTAACAATGCATGAAAGAAAAAATGACTTCATAACTGCTTCAAAAGAAGAATTTGATGTTGTTATAGTAGGCGGAGGTGCTACGGGATTAGGAATTGCTCTTGATGCAGTTACAAGAGGCTACAAAACTATATTAGTAGAAAAAAGTGATTTTGCTAAGGCAACCTCTTCAAGATCTACAAATCTAGTTCACGGAGGCATTAGGTATTTAGCACAAGGTAATATTCATCTAGTAAAACATGCCCTGAAAGAAAAAATTAAGTTAGAAGAAAATGCTCCTCACCTTGTTTACAATAATAAATTCATTGTACCTTGCTACAATCTGTTTGACTTAGCTTATTATTTCTTAGGACTAAAATTTTATGCTTACCTAGGCGGTAAAAGTAAAGAACATAAAACTCAATACTTATCTAAATCCAAAACTGTAGAAATTATGCATAATATAAAAAAACAAAAGCTCAAAGGAGCAATTAAATATCATGATGGAATATTTGATGATAGTAGATTAGCCATAGCTTTACTTCGCACCTTCACCCAAAAAGGCGGAATAGCTTTCAATTACACAGAACTCACAGAGTTTATTAAAACAAATAATAAAATAACTGGGGTTAGGCTAATAGATACAGAAACTTCAGATACATATCAAATAAAGGGAAAATGTTTCATAAACGCTACAGGAATATTTACAGATTTCATTAGAAAACTAGACGATAAGAATATTCACTCTATGGTTAAATTATCTAAAGGAATACATTTAGTTATTAATAAAGACAAATTCAAAAGCAATGCTGCTTTAGTCATAACTCATACCAAAGACAAGAGAATATTATTTATGGCACCCTGGCATGACAAAGTTGTCTGTGGAACTACAGATACTCATGTTGAGAGTCCTGAATATGAACCTAAAATTCTTGACGATGAAGTTAATTTCATTATAAATACCATGAATGGAATGCTAGACTCCAAAATTAATAGAACTGATATTAAAGGAATGTACGCTGGAATTAGACCATTAATTAACATAAAAAGTTCTCATGACAAAACTTCTAAACTTGCAAGAGATGAAAAAGTAATCATTTCAAGTTCCAATTTAATAAGTATTGCTGGAGGTAAATGGACAACTTACCGAAAAATGGCAGAAAAAACCCTTGATTTTGCAATAAAACACAGTCTTCTAAAAAACTCACTTTGCAACACTTATAACCTTAAATTACATGGCTATTTAAAAAAAGAGGAAATAAATAATATTCCTCAAGAATTTAAAGTGTATGGTAGTGATTTTAATATTTTAAAAAATATGCAAGGCTTTAATACAAAGCTTAATCCTGAACTAGAACTAAGAGAAGCTCAAATAGAATTTGCTATTAACTTTGAACAAGCTAGAACAGTGGATGATGTTCTAGCACGTAGAACTAGATCGTTATGGTCAAATCCCAAAGCTGCACGAGACTGTGCAGCTTTGGTTGCACAGTTCATGATGGATAAACTCAATAAAAATCAAGATTGGAAAAATAAACAAATCAACGATTTTAACAAAATTGCATCCAATAGTATTTTGACTAATAATTAAGAATAAGATTTTTTTAAAAAATATGAAATAATGAATATGAAGTCAATAAATATTTTTTCAAATATTATAGTCAAAGTGTTATTTTTAGTTTTTTATTGCTTTACTGCTGTATTTGCTGCTAATAACACAAGTATTGATACTATTAAGTTTAAGTTAATAGATGAATTTTATCCCCTTTACTATAAAAATGATAAAAAAGAATTAAAAGGTACGATTATATATGCTATTAACAAATGGGCTAGTGAGAACAACTATAAAGTTAACACAGAACATATAAGCTATCTAGATGAAAATAAAATTGAAAATGACGTCATATACGTAGGACTTACATATAACAAAAATCTAAATGAATATCTTTATTTTCAAAATGAGCTTGGAAAAAGTCTGCCTGCATTTGCATATAAAAAAAATTCTAAATTTGCTAATAAACAAAATAAAAAAGCTTTAAAACTAAATGGTTTTACAATAGGTGTAATAAAAAATACAGCATACGAAAACATAATATCACTAAACAATGAAGATAATAAAAAGATACTTAAGTTCAATAATTATCATGAATTAATGAATAAACTAAACAATGGGACCATCACATTAGCACTTGGAGATTTGAATACAATTAACCTAATGTCATTAAAAAGTAAATCAAACCCAATAGTTACTACTTTATATGATAAAGGAATTAGTATTAGCATAAGACTAGCTGTTAGTAAAAAAGCTTCTTTAAAAATTAAATATCTTAACCCTAATCTAATGAAATACATTACAGAAATGAAATATAGTGAATTTGAATCTTATTTGCCAATTACAACCAAACACCCTATTAATATTGCAATGTATTCTGATTATCCTCCCTTAAGTTTTACAAACCCACAAGGAAAACCAATGGGAATACTAATAGACTTATGGAAGAACATTGGAAGGCAATATAACTTCAAATTTAATTTTATAACTTTCCCAAGAGCAAAAACAACAGAAATGTTGAACAGGAAAGAGATATCCTTTTTTGGTGCCGTATTGCAAAAAGAAAATTTGTTAAAAAGTAAAAAAAATTATCAAATAGTAGCTCCAATATATCTTCTAAATTTTAAACACTACAGTAAAGATAATATAGTTTTACCTTCAAAACTAATAACTAATAAGCCCTTTAAAGAAGGTATTCCAAATAATAAAAATCCAGACATTGTAAATAACTTTTTAGCAACAGTGAGTAATTTGAATGGTGGCTTTGTAGAAAATTCTTTAACTACAAACTACATGTTACAAATGAATGGATATCAGAACAAGATTAAAGAAACAGCAATTAATAAAGAAAAATTTCTAATGGTAGTTATTAATGAAAGAATTGCATATTTCAAACATTATTTAAATGCAATGATAGAAGATATCTCAATAAGCACCTTGATCGACATAGAAGAAAATTGGTTAACTGACAAGGAAGTTAAAGAACAAAAAATGGAAAAACAACAAAATACAAGACAAAATAGGTTTAATTTTGAAGAAAAACTATGGCTTTCATGTAATAAAAGCATCAATTTAGCTGTAAAAGATTGGTATCCAATAGATTACACTGATACAAATACATACAAAGGAATTAATAAAACAACTTTATCAGAAGTTGAAAAACTTACAAATCTAGATTTTAAAATAGTAAAAATGAATAATAGTAAAGATTTAATAGGACTACTTGTATTTGACAAAATAGATATGGTACAAACCAATATAGGTTCATCTAACTCTAAATACTTTTTTAATTTACAAACACAAATCAACATTCCTTTTTATGTATATTCCAATCAAAATAAACTAATATCTTTTAATGCCTCTGAAAATCTTGCAGTAATAGAATTCTCACACAACAAAGACTTAATAAATGCAATTGAAGCAAATATAATAAAAGTAAATAACTACAAAGAAGCTTTAGCGCTGCTTTATGAAAAAAAAGTTGATGGAATCATTAGTGATGAATTTACTGCTACAATTAATTTTGAAAATTTGAACATAAATGATATGAAAAGACTTCCTCTTATAAAAAACTTAAACTTTAACATAAACATTGCTACAAGTAAAAAAGATCACATTTTACAGTCAATAATAAAAAAAGCTCTAGTATCATATACTAACAGCAACAATCAAGACAAATTTAATGATTGGATATTCAATTTGTACACACAAACAAAGAACTCAAAAATAAAAAGTTCAAAACTAATTGTAACAATTGTGGGTATTTTTATCATAACAGTGTGTGGAATGCTTGTACTTTATTTAAACCAAGAAATAACAATTAGAAAAAGAATGTACTTATTCCTTATGAAGGAAAAACAAATTGTAGAAGAAGCTAACAAAGCTAAAACTATTTTTGTTGCAAATATTAGTCATGAAATACGAACCCCTATTAATGGAATAATGGCTACTACAGAACTGTTAGAATTAACTCCTTTGACTAACATACAAAAAGAATATGTAAACATAATAGACTACTCTTCAAATTCTTTATTTAACCTAATAAAGGATATTTTAGATTTATCAAGAATTGATATGAATGAAGTACGTATTGAAAAACAACAATTCAATTTAGACATAGAACTAGTAAATACAATTTCTAGCTTTAAGTCTCAAACAATAAATAATGACGTTGAACTTATTCTAAATGCAAAAACAAAAATTAATAAATATGTAATAGGTGATGTGAATAAAATTAAACAAATTCTAATAAACCTACTTGGTAACTCATTTAAATTTACAAGAACAGGTTACATTATGCTAAGCTATGAAGAAATACTTAGAACTAAAAATAAACAAAATGAAGAAATTAGTTGTATAGAATTTGAAGTAGAAGATACAGGAAAAGGAATAAAACAAGAGTATATATTAAAAATATTTGAACAATTCAAGCAAGAAGATGATTCTACTTCAAAAAAATATGGAGGAGCTGGGCTTGGGCTTACGATATCTAAAAAATTAGTTAAGTTAATGGAAGGACCAGGACTTGCTGTTACAAGCAAGTTAAATGAAAAAACTGTTTTCTCATTTATGTTACCCTTAAAGATAGGGGCTAAAATAGAAAATCCCACAACAGGCGATATAGATGAACTGACAATACAAAATATAATAAAAAAACGTATATTATTTGTAAACAAAAATCAAAAAGCAGTAGATATTATAAAAAAAATAATTACTCAACTTATAAAATTAAAATTCATAGATGATTATGATCAAGCTCTTAAAATAATTAAAAACGATAAAAATTATGAAATAGTAATAATAAATAACAAACTTAATGATAGAAAGAAAGGAATAGACTTAGCAGTTGAAATTGAAAAAATAAACCCTAAAATAAGAATAATAATAGCAGATTACTATTTTTATAGTAATGAATTAGAAGGATTCAAGTATGAATATTTACAAAAACCTTTTACTAAAAACAATTTTTACAAAACCTTAGAAAAGAAAAAAATATATCCAAATTTACTAGAAAAATCTATTAAAACAATAGAAAAGTTAAAAACTCAAGATAATATTAGCATTTTAATAGCAGAAGATAATTATATTAATCAAAATATCTTAAATAATATACTCATTAAACTAGGAATAGATAAAGATAAGATAGACATAGTAAGTGATGGTAAACGAGCAATAGAAGTTTTAAAAAACAAAAGGTACGATATTGGCTTTATAGATATACAAATGCCTGAATGCGATGGTTTTAGCGTATCTAGAAATATAAGACAGTATGAAAAAGAAAATAACATAAGACAAACTATTTTAGTTGCTGTAACAGCTCATGCACTAAAAGAATACAAAGAAAAATGCTTGGAAAATAGAATGAATGACTATATATCAAAACCTATCCAAATAAATATTATTAAAAATATTCTAATAAAATTTTTAAGTACTAAACTGAAAGACACAACAAATAAACAAGCAACAAACAATGTACAAATTATGTTGCCTAGTATAAAGAATTTAAATATTAAAAAGGCTTTAAAAGAGTTAAATATTTCTTATGAAATATATGTAAACCTATGTAAACAATTTAACAATACTATATTGAACACAATGGAAGAATTTGAAGAAGCCTTTAAAAACAAAGATATTAAAAATGTCAAATATATTACCCATACAATAGCAGGAGTACTATCAAACATGAGGAGTACATTATACAAGAAATTTAAAGACATAGAAGTCAACAACTTAGATATAATAGAAATAGAAGAATATTACTACAAAGAGTTAAAAAAAGATTTGCTAACATTAATCAAAGATATTAACGAACAAATACTAAAACACAAAAAAGTTGTAAACGACAATTCTTTGTTAATACAAAACAACAAAGAATTATTAATAATAATAAAAAATCTATTAAACAATATAAATAATAAAGAGCCTAAATTATATAAAAAAAATTTAGAAACATTAAAAAAATATAAGTTGGATACTAATTTAAAAAGTCAATTGAATGACCTAGAGGAAAATTTAAAATTATATAAGTTTAAAGAAAGCACAAAGATACTACAAAAAGTCATCAATACTCTTGAATAAATGCCAAGAATTATGAATGAAGTAACAAAATGAATAGTATAGCAAATAAAAGATTATTAATAGTGGATGATTCACCTATTAACTTGGATTTACTAATAAATATGCTCCAAGAAACATACGAAATCCAAGTTACCACAAATGGACTTGATGCTTTAAAACACATTAAAGAACATAAACCTGATTTAATACTACTAGATATTATTTTACCTGATATCAATGGATATGAAATATGCAAAAAATTAAAAAGTGATCCTGAAATAAAAGATGTCCCGGTAATATTTATAAGTTCTAAAGACTCAACAGATGCACAACTTGAAGGGTTCAATGTTGGAGGAGTAGATTATATTCTTAAACCATTTAATAGTAAATTAATAAATGCTAGAATTAAAACTCATCTTGAATTAAAAGATTTAAGAGACTATTTTAAGAATTTATCTAGAATAGATGGTCTTACCCAAATACCAAATCGTAGATATTTTACAGATAAATTTAATACTGCCTGGTACAATGCTTTAGTAAATAAACAAAATGTAATTGTAGGTATGATAGACATTGATAACTTCAAGAAATATAATGATAGTTATGGACACATAAATGGAGATGAATGTTTAAAATCAATAGCAAAACTATTAAGTAAAATAGCTTTAAGTCATGAAATTGAAGTAGCAAGGTATGGTGGAGAAGAGTTTATTATGTTCATAATAAACAAAACATTAAAACAAGCTCTTGACATTGCAAACATAATATTTCAGGAAGTTAAAAACTTAGAAACAATTCATGAATATAATGGAAACAATAAAACTATAACTATTTCAATGGGACTTGCTGAACAAACTCCCATTGACAATAATTTTACAGATATAATCAAATTAGCAGATAATAAGTTATATGAAGCAAAAATAGCTGGTAAAAGTCAATTAAAGTACTAGATAAAGTTATTTTATAATATTCAATTGAACCTATAGTTAAAAGATAATCCCACAGAATCATAATAAAAGTAGGAAACACCTGTAGCTTTCCTTTTTGTTATATCTGCAAAACCTTGTGAGTTTTTGGTATACAAAGGTGCTGTTAAAAATTTAAATTGTAGACCTAGATGTAAATTGGCCATAATTTGAACATCCGTTATTAAAGAAATTGAATGTTCAAAATAATCACTGCCCCATCCTTGATTATCAATTGGACTTAAGTTTCGAATTTCACCTAAATAAGTTTTACCTTCATACAAAATCCCTATTAACTCTAAAGGTATTGGCATTTTATATCCAAAAAAGACATAAGGACTAAAGGTAAAACCATTTAAATTACACCCTGAGTCAGACTTAAAAGCCCAAAGCTGATTTTTTTTAGCATTAGGGTTAGTTAAATAAATAAACTCACTACCTACAACAGTCAAAATATGTGTCCAATCTCCACCAAAAATTGCATTGAAATCAAATTTTATCATACCTCCTACCTTATATTGCAAATAAAAACCAGCTTCGTCACTATATAGACCATTACCTTTATGTATACCAATTCCTCTAAAACCAAGCACAGTCCACCCAATTCCAACCTCAAGAGCTGTGTAAAAATCTAGAAATGCAATAGGAATAAAACTGACCATTCCTTTTAAAAATACTGTAACAGGAGACAAACTAAATTCAATATTCAAACTGATTCCATTATCTTCAAACAATAAGGAATCCTTATTGTTTAAAAGAGGTAAGAATTTATTATATCCTAGTTTCGATACTAATTTAACTCCTCCCCATGAGCTCCAGTTAAGCTCTCTCTCAGAATCTACAGAGTCATACACAGGTCTAATAAACATACTAGAAAAACTGTTACCAACAGTTCCTAAAGAATGAGGAGGATAATAAGCTATCCCGAAAAAAAAATAAAAATAATCTTTACTCAATATTTTAACTACTTCTTCAATTTGCCCAGCTTGATCGTTAGTTTGCTCACTGTAATGTTCCTCAGGAAATATTAAAATCACAGCATTAAACAACAAAAAAATTAATAAAACTTTTCTCATAAACCTCTACCAGCATTTAATAATTAAAGAAGCTAATTAGCTTCTTTAATTATTAAAATTAATTTTTTCAACAAATCTGCTAAAACAATAGAAGCATCAATATTATTAAGCCTATTGGTCTTAGCATAATATTCAATCAAAGGTTTCGTTTGAATATTATGTTCTTCTAAACGAATTTTTACTGAACCTTCTTGATCGTCTTTTCTCTGAAATAAGCTATTACTACCACAATGATCACAAATCCCTTCTGTGCGAGGTGGAAGTGTACAAATATTAAAAATTCCTCCACATGACTTACATACACGTCTTCCGCTAAGTCTTTTTATTAATGTTATATCGTCTATTGTAAAATTAATAATTTTCACATTAAGCAGAATATAATCTAGTGCTTCTGCTTGTAAAACATTTCTTGGAAAACCATCTAAAATAAGACCTTTATTAAGGTCAATACATTTAAGTTTTTGTTCAACAACGTCTATAGTAATAGCATCAGGAACAAACTTACCACTTTCTACAAGCTGTTTTACTTGTAAACCAAGTTCTGTACTATTACTTATGTTTTCACGAAACAAATCTCCTGTTGACAGATGATAACAACTTAATTCTTTTGAAATAAGCTTTGCAACTGTACCTTTACCCGAACCTGGAGGACCTAAAAAAACAAGTTTCATACAAATACTCCTTTATATCAACCTAATAATAAAATTCAATTAATAATATTTAAAAGAAACTTTAATCCCACAATAGAACCAATAGCTGAACCAAAATTAATGGCTAAAGCTATTAATAATATCTTAGTAATTCTATTATTAAAATATCCTTTTATATTACCCAAGTCATCAGATAAATTTTCGAAATCTTTGACTATCGGTTTGTTAATATATGCCTCCACAAGACCAGCAACAACACCTGTTCCAATAAATGGAATTAAAGAAGTTATTGGAGCAATAATAAATGCTGACAAAACTGTTAAAAAATTAGCTCTTAGTAAAATTCCCATTAAAGCGGCAGGAACTGAATTAACAAATATCCATAATTTAATGTTATGCAACACTACATCAAAACCCTTAAAGTAAAAGCCAAAACCTATTAAACTAACAACTAGAATAGGAAATAGCCATGATAATAATTTACCAAGAGTAAAAGTATTTTTAGGTATTTCATTCAAACTAACCAAATTAATTATTTTGGTTTTAGACTTAAGCTTTGTTAAATTATCAATAATACCATTAACATGTCCTGCCCCAACAATTGCTAGAATTTTATTACCTTGTCCTTCCAAAATTTTACCTGCTATGTACTCGTCTCGTTCGTCTATTAAAACTTTTTTTACATTTGGAACTTCTTTAGCCAATTCTTCAATCATGCTTAAGAGCATATCTTTCTCTTTTAGTTTTTCAATCTCTTCCGCTGTTATTTTATTACCATGACTAGAAAAAGAAAAAAGACATGATAAAATTTTTGATTTTTCCCAAACAGAAGTTTGTCTCCAAGCTCTTTTTAAAGTAACTTCAACAGGCCTATCTACCAATATCAAGGGAATATTGTTTTGTATTGCTTTAAGAATTCCTGTCTTCATTTCTTCGCCAGGACTAATCCCTTGTTCCTTTGCAAGTCTTTTCTGAAAAGAACTAAGTATTATTTGTATAATAACTAAAAAAACTTTCCCAGACCTTAAGACTTCATAAATATCTAAATTTTTCCATTTTTTGTTTTCATCCGTGTCTAATATAGCATTGTATCTAGATAAATCAAGTTCTAAAGCCAAACAATCGGGTTTTATTGCTTCTATTAACTCTTCTGTTTCCTGTGAGCTTATCTTAGAGACATGTGCTGTACCAAGCACATATATCTTACCTTGTTCATTCTCAAATGTACTTAGGTTTTCCAAACTAACAGTCTTAGAAAACCCTTTATCTTTTACTTCATTTTCCAATTCAATATACCTTCAAATTTTTATATAAAATTTAAACTAATTCAAAAGAATAGCATTTAATAATTTTACCATATTATTTAAAGATATTACATAGTCTATGTTATTCTCCTCTATTGCCACTTTAGGCATACCAAAAACTAATGAACTCCCTTCATCTTGAGCTATAGTAACTCCCCCAGATGCTTGTATTTGCCCAATTTCTCTTGAACCATCACTACCCATTCCAGTTAATATTAATGCTATTGCTTTACTTCTAACCTCATTAGCAACAGACTCAAAAAACATGCCAACAGAAGGTTTGTGACCATTAATGCTTAGTCCGTCTACTAACTTAATTTTATAATGTTCGTTTATCCTTTTTATTTGCATATGCTTACCTCCAGGACCTATGTAAATACTACCCTTTTTAATAAGATCTTGGTCTTCTGCTTCTTTTACAAACAAATTACAAATACTATCAAGTCCCTTAGCAAACTCTAATGTAAAGCCTTGAGGCATGTGTTGTACAATTACTATTGGAACTGGAAAATCTCTTTTAATTGCTGGAAGAATAGTTCTTAGTGCTATAGGTCCTCCTGTAGAAACTCCAATAGCAATAAGATCAAATTTTCTAGTCCTTAATTCTAACAATTTAGCCTTACTAAGTAAATTGTAAATATTAAAATCTTGAGAAGGATAATTTATAATACTTTTTTTCATATGAGCTAGCAAACTATTGATAGTAGTTTCTGATAATTTTTCTATCTCTTTTAATTGCTCCGTACCTTGCTTATGATTGTTAACTTTTATTTTCCTATAGTTAAGCCCATAGTGTAAAACTTTATCTATTATTTCTTGTCTAATTTGATCATATTGCTCCAAGTTTTTAGACTTAACAATAAAATCTACAGCTCCCTTTGTTAGGGCTTCATTTACTCTATCTGTTCTTGCTGAAAAAACAATAACTGGAACGCTTGTACTTAATTTTTTTTTTTCTTCTAAAAATTTGATACCATCCATAATAGGCATCTCTAAATCTAAGATAATCACATCTATATCTTGTTTAATGAGTTTTTTCAGACCAAACACACCATTAATTGCCGTTGATACTGTTTCTAGTTTCACAGACGAGTTAATTATGCTTGTAAGAAATTTTCTATTAGTAGCAGAATCATCAATTATTAAAACAGCAATTTTTTTGTTCATAAAATCCTAAAACAAATTTAATAAGACATATTGAATCTTAACATGATTTAAATCAACTTGAATACTGTTTTTATCATCCATCTTTTTCATATATAATGGTCCATTGTGTTTTTAAAAACTTAAAATCAAGTCCAAGCCCAAAAAGAGACTCAGAAGAACCTATAAATAAATAACTGCGAGAAGACATGTTTGTATAAAATCTTTTTAAAGTATCTATTCTTGACTTTTCATCAAAATAGATAAGAACATTACGACAAAAAACAATATCAATATTTCTAAATCCACTATCAAATTTTAGATTATGATAATCAAATCTTATGTGTTTTCTTAATTTGGAGGATACTTTATATCCTTCCGAACAAGGCTCCATATATTTTTCTAAATACTTAGCAGGTATAGCATTGCATTTAATTTTAGAATACACACCTTCCTTGGCAACTAAAAGAGATTTTAAACTAAGATCAGAGGCAATAATTACAAAACTAAAATTACTTGGCAACTTGTCTTCTAAAACCATTGCCAGAGAATAAGGTTCCTCTCCAGTAGAACAGCCTGTTGACCACAAAACAATTTTACGATTATTATTTTGCCTTTTAATTTCTATCATGCTTGGAATTACAAACTTTTCAAAAGTTTCAAAGTGCAGTATGTCTCTAAAGAAACTAGTTAAATTGGTAGTTATAATATCTAAAAAATACTTTTTCTTTAAACTATCTCTACTAATAAGTTCAAACAAGTATTCAGGAGAATCCAAATTTAACTTCCTTAAAGTATCAATTATTCTACCTTGCAAGACAACTTTATTACTATCATCAAACCTAATACCACTATTTTTATAAACAAAATCAATAAATTTCAACAACAATATATTGTCTAAATTAGACATACAACAAAACTCTCATTCAACAATTATCTATTATAGTAATTTATTAAAAGAACTATACAAACTTTATTAAAAATCTGTCACAATTACATAATGTTAAAATTTTTTAAAATAAATACTTAAGGACAAAATTTTATGAATAAAAATATAATTCATTTTTTATTAATAACTTTACTTCTTGTTTCTTGTGGGAAAGGTGGAAAAATGAAAGATGGAATTTTTGCTAATATTCACACTAATAAAGGAGATATTATTGTAAAACTTTTCTATGAAGAAGCCCCTTTAACAGTCATGAATTTTATAGGACTAGCTGAAGGATTAATTGAAAATACAGTTAAAAAAGGTCCATTTTATGAAGATATAATCTTTCACAGAGTTGTTGATGATTTTATAATTCAAGCAGGCGACCCAACAGGCAGTGGTTATGGTGGACCTGGTTATTCATTTCCCGATGAGATAAATGAAAACTTAACACATAAATTTGAAGGAATATTTTCAATGGCTAATGCAGGAGCAAATACTAATGGAAGTCAATTCTTTATTACACTAAACAATACATCAAGTCACCTTGACTCTAAACATACAATTTTTGGACAAGTTGTTAAGGGAATGGATATTGTAAAAACAATCAAAGAAGGTGACAAAATAATTAACATAAAAATAGATAAAAAAGGTACTAATGCTTTAAAATTCAAAGTAAATAATGAAGAATTTCTCAAATTAAATGAAAAAAAAATGAAACAACTAGAAGAGAAAAACAAAGAATATATGAATTCACAATTTGAAAGCTTAAAATAATAAATAAGCAGCAATATACAAATTTTAAAAAGAATAGTAATGATAACTTTACTAAGTATTATCAAGGTTTTTTAGGATATGAGAATACAGAAAACATACAAGCATAGCTCCTGTTTTATTAATTATTAGAATTAGCTTAAGCTATATACTAATTTCTTACCCAAGCAAATGTTATTATAATATGTTCTTCTTGCATTAGTAATGGACTTGCAAACCTAAAAAGTATGTTAATTCCTTCCTACAAATTAATTAAAACAGATATAAGTGTAAAAAAACTTGATAATCCTTCATTACCTATTAATAATAGGCTTTAGTCTCCATATAGTAATATAATTCAAAGGTTGGCTCATTAAAGAGGATAAAGGCTGTTTGAAGTTAACATGTCTCTGTTAATTTCTCCAGTCCTAATAACATTGTACAATTTATCAACAGTATCAAATGTTACGAAAAAAGGATACAAATTCATGGCTTCAATCTGAATGCCACCATTTGTGTTGTAATCTGAAACACGCAAAACATCACTTCCTAAATCTAATTTACAAATAAGAAGCTTCAAGGTAGAACCAGTAGCATTTTTAATCTTAGCATTATATTTTCCCTTTTTGTTTGCTCTTTCTCCTTTATCAAGGGTAAACTGTAAAAAACGATTATATTCCTCACGCGAATCAAAACGGCTTTGATTAAGCAGATATACAAAATTTTTTACATTACTAGGATCAATAGTCAAAGACAAATTCTCTTTAGTAGTATTGTTTTCTAGGAAAAGAGTAAAATTAAGCCATTGGTTTTCATATATTTCACGAAGATTTTCTAGCGTCATATTTTGCACACTAGCAATATCTTTTACTCCAAATTTCTCTACTGCCCTACCATGAAAATTAATAGACAAAGATTTAATATAAGCAAGACTAATAACACCAGAAACTACTGAATCAAAATCCAGAGCAAGGCGACTTCGCTCTGGCTCAAGTACTGGAATTTTAATTTTAGCACAAGGATACTTATCAACAACAGGATTTGTAGTATCTGGATTTGTAGTATCTGGATTTGTAGTATCTGGACTTGTTATTTCTGAATGACAAGTCAAAAATAAAACCAAAAATAACATAACAACTATGAACTTAAATTTCTTTAACATAAATTACTCCCTTTATAATTAAAGTATTAGACCATAACTTACTAAACAACTAGTTAAATTCTATAAAATATTAATATTTCTTATAGCCAATAGAAAAATAACTTACTTGAGCGACGTAAATAAAAATAAGTTCCAATGCCAATTAATATAAAAGAGAAGGGTACATCTTTAAAACTTAAACATATTCCAAACAAAATAAAAAAAATTGATAAAAATAAAATGAAATAACTCAAACTACCATGCTTTACGAAAGCAACTAAAAAATTAGTAAGAATAAGAAACAAAAATAAATAAACATAAAACATAAAATTGATATTATACAACTTAAATTCAAAATCATTACGAATAGCATAAGAATTAATAGGAATTAATAAAGTTAAAACACAAGAAATATAAAATATAAAATATAAAATATAGTTTAAAGATTTAATTTTGAAATCACAAATATACAAGCTTAAAAAAAAAAGACTCAATAATGAAAAAATATTTAAGAAATAATACATTTTTACATAATGATAATAATTGGATGTTAATTCGGAAGAAAATAAATGAATGATTAAAACCTTAAAAGGTTTACATACATGTATAAGGTTAAAACAACAAAAAAGTATAAATTGTATATTAACTGTTAGTTTGTAGGCTACATATGCCCATAACAAACTAACAATACCTATAATAAAAATAAATAAAATATTTAAAACTAAAAAAAAATTATTTTTATACAAATTCACACAGTAAGTAACAAAACTACTATTAAAATTGCTTATAAATACAAAAACAATAAAACCAAAAATAACTAACAAAAAAATATTTGAAGAAAAATTCGATTTTAAAGAATTTATATTCATTACAACTTCCAAGAAGAAAAATCTTTTTTACTCTCCAACGCTTGCTCTATGTCATCGTTCATTCGTTTAAAAAAATCTATATTAGTTTGTTCCTCAACTTCATCCACACTTACCACATAATCCTTTAAATCGCCTGGAGGTGCAGAATGAGGAAAGATAAAAGATATTATATCATATGATTTATCATCTTTCTCCCATAGTATTATCTTATAAAAATATGTAGGAACTAATACCCTACCAGCACCAATAGTACCATCAGAACTTGTTAAAATACCAGCAGCAATAATATATAAAACTTGTTTTTCCATTACCCAATTGTCTACTTTATCTTCAAGCTGCTTCCAAATTCCGTTATTAAATGAATGTTTTTGTGGAGAAATATTAGATAAGTAAAAAGTATCATGCCAGGCTTGGTGTGAAAAAGACATATCTGAAGCACGAACCAAATGACCTCTATCATAACCACTATGTTTATAATCAGCAAGTTTTGGACCAACTCCTTTAATACTAGGATCTTCATAGAATCTCTCTTTTTTTCTCCTCTTTTCTAATTTTGAAAAAGTTACAACTTCTTCTAGCATACCCTTAGTTAACTTATACAAAGTCCATTCTGCTTCTTTAGCACTTGCTGCATACCCAACAGTATAATATTTCTTAGCAAGAATCTGTGTTGTTAAAGGTCCGTCTGGAAGTAATTCATCTGAACTAACCTCTTTTAATACGGCAGAAGGTTCTTTTTGCAAATGTTCTACAGGTCCTGTTTTGTAGAAATAGAAAAATAGACCACCAACAGAAGAACCTAGTAAAAGTAATAATGTATGTTTTTTTTTATTAAAATTCATCACAACTCCTTAAATCATTAATTTTATTTAAATATAAAACCCTAGCAGCAACTTACTCTCCCCCAAACTTGGAGTACCATCAGCGATAAGGA
>PXIH01S0000349.1:60490-70921 GCA_003024985.2 Euperipatoides rowelli
TGTGAATTACTAAATTTTTACTTATGCTTAACATCGTTATAAAGCAAAATCTCTGGTTCTTTGTTGTGCAAAGGGCAGAGTACTTGGTAAAAACCCAACCCGAGCTGTTACAGCTAGGAGAAAAACCACCGTTCCATAACTGCCTTAGCTGAGGATCGAACCTGTAACCCCCAGCATATGCCTTTGGTTTAGCAAACCAAGTGATAATACGACTCGACCACGAAACAAGAAAGTTCCACAACTTTCAATACTATATTTTTTATTTATTTAGTCAATCTAAAGTTTCAAAATCAAATAAGTTAGTTGGAAGTACATTCAAATTAGAGGCATTTATATTACTAAAAAACTGGCTCTTGTTATAGATTTAGAGATTTTTTTTAACTTTAATTTAATGGAGTCCTGTTTGAAATGCACCTTCCCTTATAAATTGGTCTTAAATATTTTTTTTTCCAAAATAATATATTTGTAAGCTTGAATTATATCCCAATAAATGTGAAGAGTTGTTAGGGCATTTTAATATTATGTTTTTAAGTTGAATTAGTCTATTTTTATATGAGAAACTTCCTGAATGTTTTTTGTATTTTTTTGTATAGTGCTGAAGAGCTTAATCTTACAATATATGTATTGTTTAAAAAAAAAAATGGCAAGCACGTGACAATAGACAATGTGATTTTGAATAATATCCTTTATAAACAATGAAACAATGAAATCGTCATAATGGGAATATACTGTGCATGTTATATTTACGTTATCGTTTTTAGATTAGTATGAATGGTAAAAGAAAGACGATTTCAAATACAATCTGTAAGTCACTATTTTGATTTAATTTGTTTATAGGTTTATTGTCTATGTGAATATCAATACCATTTTTTTTCTATAGACTACATATAGTTTTTTAGAATCATTAACTGTGATTCTATTGTATCTAAGACAGAGTGTTAGAAAATTATGGATTGATAATTATTAATTCTAATCATGTAATTGATAAGTTTCAAGTGATATAATATCTCAAATTTTTTTTATTGCCTTATGATTATTTAAGGCAGAATAACCCAGACACAAAGAAAATAGTCCCATCTATTATTTAAAATAAATAAAAAAAAATAAAAATAAAAATGTGTAAAAAAAGGTTACCATCTATTATTTAAAATAAATAAAAAAATAAAAATAAAAATGTGTAAAAAAAGTTTAAATTAACTTAATTTAAATAAATAAAAAAATAAAAATAAAAATGTGTAAAAAAAGTTTAAATTAACTTAATTTTAAAATTTCGGCAATTTAATATAACCCAATTTACTAAATTTTGGCAACGGAACATAAAAACGCTATTATAATATAGTCAAAGCCTATTATTTTATAAATAAAATAACCCATACCGGCACACATCATGAAAGTAGGATACTACTAATTGTCTAAAAAAGTGATCCTGAAGTTATTATTTTTGTCTAAAAAGTGGTTCCATTAATTTCTTAATAAAAGTAATATTTAATATAAATTATTAATTTTAAAATTTCGGCAAATCAAGAGAGTAACGTAATTATTATCTAATAAAAGCCTATATTTTATAAACTATTGTCGCTAATAAATAAACATTTTCTAATTTTGTCAACTTAATATAACTTAATTTTAAACTTTCGTTAATTGAAAATAAAATTTGGATCAAATATAGTCCTTTATAACTTCATAAAACCCTATATTTTATAAAATAGTGTCGATAATAGGATAACCCATACAAGCATTTGGTCAACTTAATATATGGTACTATAAATAATTTTACAAAATCTCAGCAAATGCTTCCTTCATCCCCCCCCCCCCCCCCCAAAAAAAAAAAAAGAGAATCTGCCAAACAAACATATCGCTATTTTGGCAATGTAATTACTAGCAAAGGTCAATATTTTATAAACTATCTGTGGATAATGTTAAATGAAATGCCGAAAACATGTAATTCTAGCTGAAAGTAGTGTTGTCATACCTCTTTCTATGACTTTCACACATAAGGTTATTTCACATTTCGATTACCATAGGTTGGAGCATACTGTATTTCATACATAAGTCAGTGTATTTCACACGTAGTTGGTTCAGGCCAAAAGGTTAACGTTAGATATGTAATTACCTAAACTTTAGGGTAAGTAACCCCGGTCATCTTGGAATCCGCTATTCCCTTCATTTAACCATTTCTGCCTCCTAGTGAATAACGATTAGGCTATAACATGGTCCCGTCTGTTTCTCGAGACTTTATCCGATATCAAGTGGAGGTAATTATTTAAGATTAATAATTTTTATTTGATGATTTTATTTTTTTATAAGTATAAAAAAATTTAAAAAAATCTAATATAGGCCTATTCTATAGAATAAATTCTACCAAATTACTATAAATACTATAAACCATTATTCTAATTTCGATTTTTAAGCTTAAATAGGTAAATAATTGGTCCTAATGTCTTATCAACCCTGTCAAAAGCTTTCATAAAATCCACAATGTCTTATCAACCCTGTCAAAAGCTTTCATAAAATCCACAATGTCTGTTGATTCTTTAACTTCTTAATTGTGCTACGGTGATCTATTCCATGATTCCATCTCAAGTTCCTCTGCTGGCTCTGAACCCATACTTTATATTTATTATCATAAATGATTTTTTTTTAAATTTAAAGAATTAGATTGTTATAAAAGTGAAATTGTTATGGATTATTTTTGTTATTGTTTAGAATTAAGAATTCATCTCTTCTTGATTTGTTGATTTTATAGTTAGGCCTACTAATGTTTTATAAATTTGATCAAATTTACATTATTAATATACAACTTAAAAGCTTTGATTTATCTTTTTTTATCGTGCACAATACATCTTTATAGATCCATTTATGCGAGTAATTTTTAATATATTTCTGTATTACTATTTTTCTGAATTGCAGTAGGCTATAATAGTATTACCTGTAGGCCTACTATAGTACTGATGATTTATAATAATTATCAATTTTAAAGAATTTTTAAAATAGCACTCTATATCAATATCGACAAAAATAAATTATAGCCTAATCTGCATTTTTAAAATCTATGATATTGTTTTTATAGAGTTATATTTTTAAAATTTTCATTAAATTCTAATCTAAAGGTTAAATGGTCTTCTTATCATGGTAGCATCCAGAAATATATTAAATATTATTACAGATTACCGGTGCAAGATCTAATAGCTATTCATGATTATTTCCGACTCTAGTATTTTCTCTTATTACCGGTAATTGAAAAAGATATTTACTTGAGAATTCTATTAAATGTTGAGAAAATTGAGCTTACAGGTCTACATGATATGTTTAGGTAGTATTTTCAATCCATATCGGACAAATTGAAATCTAGCCATATCATATTTTTACAAATTATTGGCTTCTAAATTGAAACTATTTAAAATGTCAAGATATTTTAAATGGTCATTATAGGGACGACCCAAAATATTTTTTTTTTACTGTTGATAATGTTGAGACAAGCAAATTGATTCTCCATTATTAAGATACTTTTGATTTTAGTTTAAATAATTGGCTAATGCATTGCTATTTGTTTACATAAAGTGGTTTATCAATGTTTTTTTTTTAATTGATTCATGTTTAGTTTTACCTAAAAATATTTATTTAATTAATCAATTTGGAAAATTTAAACTGAAACATAAAAATTTGCAAGTTTCTATGTCGTTTACAAAAAAATAAAACCTCGATACTGACGTCAATTTGACGTAGCCAAAGGATAAAATCTCGATGGCTTTGGGACTGGAGGAAAATGCATATCTGAGATCCAGATGCTAGTAATGACTTCATTATGTTATTGTTTAGAAAAATAGTCAACAAAAGTGTTATAAAGTTTTGAAGAAGAAAAAAAAAAAAGAACCGAGACAAAAAGTTACTTTCTTAGCATCAATATAAAATCCATAAAATTTTAAGATAATTGTGGGATTGAAGTCAATTTTCAGAAATCAACAACAAAAACCTCGGGAGGCTTTTATACGTTAGCTTATTAACTTTAGCCTATGCGATAATGAGAAAAATTAACTATTATTTCCAAAGTTTTTAATTATATTTCTTAAACATTCTTAGAGATTATATTTTTTAATGCAAATAAAAACTGTTACTTGTGTTTGTTTTGAGCTGCCTTTNACCGTACTTAATTAGGCTTATATTGATTAGAATTAATGCATATATGTTGATGATATTTAGCCAAATTAACCGTACTTAATTAGGCTTATTGATTTTTCTTATATATGAATTGAAGATCGATTGAAATTTTCCAAAAGATCGACTGGTCGATCATGGATCGTTGAGCAGGCCTGCTATAAACCATTAGCCTAATTTTGATTTTTAAGCTAAAAGTAAATAATTGCTCATAATGTCTCAACATTTATTTCATTTAATAATTAGGGTGCTTAATTTTACCAAGATCGTGAGTTTGTAAGAAAGATAGATTTTCTGATAAACTATCAGAAGATTTAACTTTCAGGTGATTCCTCTGACTTAAAAATAAGTCATTGGATGTATCCTACTACCCATAAGGTCGGAGGGATATTAGATCTGCAGTTATCCCAAAACTTTTATTTATTAGACATTAGAGTGTATTTCTTCTTAAAATTATAAGTAGGCCTACCTACATAGCTCAGTTGTTACAATGCTGGGCTATATGTAGGGAACGATGGATCTTTTTGCTCTTTGTAGCATTAGCGAATATGTTTATTTCTTTAAATATTTGAATTTTTCGTTTGAATTGGTCATTTAAAAGCATTTAAAAAAGCGAAATTAAACCTTAAAAGCGAAAGACAATTTATCTTTATTATAAAAGTGAAATTTGTGTGTTTATGTGTATGTGTGTGCATGTGTGTATGTTCTTGGAAATGTTTATTATACTTCCCAACATCCCCAAAACTTGAAATTTGGCATGTGGGTAGGTTCCATAGTGTAGACACTGTAAAAATTATAAAAGTAGACTTTTTTATTTTTGGGAGTGTGTGAGGGTGGGGAAATGACCCTGAAGTGTTTAGCATACTTCCGTACAAGGCACAAATCTTAAATTTAGCATGTGGGTAGGTTGCTTAGTATAGACAATGAAAATATACTTTTGATTATTGGGGGTGGTGCGGTGGGTGGGAAATGACCCTAAAGTGTTTAGATTACTTCCCAACATTGCACAATCTTGAAATTTGACATGTGGTAGATTGCATTGTGTAGTCAAGGAAAATAAACGTTTTGATTTTTGGGTTGTATCCTTGTGCAGAGAATGAGTAGTTTTGCTAGTTGTGCTATAATAAGTGAAATTCAGTTTATTGTGCTATTGTAATTATCAAATTTTAAGATAGGATCCAGTGAATTCTCTATAAAGATTAGAAAGAAAATTGGATTGGAATAACATCATAAAACTATTATTTTTCCCAACAAAAATTAGATTGAAACATCTGAAGAAATATGTGATTTCTTCTCAAAAATTGCAAACACTCTATACCTGGACTATCAGTCAACTATGACACTGTTAAAAGTGATGCTTTGGATATTCCACTCATTGAAGAATTTGATGTATTCAGGTATTTGGAAAATATCAAAAACAATTCCTCAACATCAATAGATTACATTCTCAACCATATTTGGAAAAATTTCTCCATAGAACTATCTAGCCCCATAACATCTATAACTCTTTTAACTAATAAAGTACCAACTTTATGGAAATCATCATCTTTGGTACTTATACCAAAAAATAATAATCCTACATCACATGATCAATTAAGACAATTATCTCTATAGTCACCAGTAAGTAACATGTGTGAGAAACACATTTTTAAACATATCATGCCAGTGTTAGTACCTAAAATTGATATATGTCAATTTTTGGGTATTCCAAATTGCTCTACTATATAATATTTATCAATATAATGTTCTGATGGAACTTGAACATAAATCAAAAACTTTTTGTACAATAATATGGGCTTTACTAAGGCTTATTACAACCTAAACCAAGCATATTCATCCATAAATTAAATAATATGGATATTTTTTTCCAAAATAGATGTCAAATTATGAAAAGACCATTATTGTCTGATTTTAAGTTCTATTGCATGAACAGTGAACCCCAAGTTTTGATCTTGAGAGGCCTAATGTTTACTGTTTGGTAAATGACATTGTGGATGATTGTAACTACCAACTAAAACATGTGAGGCCTGTCATTCCAAAATGCACTATCTCCATGTTAAGTGATTTTACAGAAAACACACACACACACAAACAATTTTCTCATTAAAAATTGTAAAAACCTGAAAAAAACTTGAACCATATTGAAGAATTGTTACTCTAGGTTAGTTATACAGCTTCATTCATAAAAATACAATGTACTTATGGGTTTATATGAGAAAGTTTTATGGAGTTAGTGCATTTTGCACAACCACATGGATATAGTGCATTTTGGAATGTTCAATCCTTAAAAAACCAAGAACAACAACAACAACAAAGCATTCTATTAATAGGAAAATAATACAGAAAAAAAAAATATATATTTTTATTTTATTGAAAGTTGTTTTTATACAGTTACAATTTCTTGTTCTTCTATTTGTTAACTGTATTGATGTCCTGCATCTTTATGTTCCACCAAGTGTACTTGCTCTGTTCTAGCCTCTGTTCATAAAATAAATCAGTATAAAAACCGCAATTTTCATTCCTCCTTTCATCACTCACCAAAATAGCTCTCAAGCAGTTTAACTAAATCTTTCAACATTTCTTTTTTTATAATGACACCTTTTGCTATTTCTTCTGGAAAATTATCGTTGAATCGTTCAACTTTCTTTAATACAGATTTTCCAACCTGTACATCAGAGCAGTGTATAGGAATTTGGTTTGAATTGTTATTTCCTTTCCAATTTGAAGTGTTTAGCAGTTGTGAATTGAAAGCGTTAAAATATTTGGTGTAATTGTCCAAAAAAAATCTCAAGTGGGAGAATATCAGGCTAATAATTTACTAAAAAAGAGAAAACAAAATGTTGTTTATTATTATAAACTTAAGCATTACCAGACATCTGTTCAAGTTATGAAGTTAGATTATTTTACCTTTATGATATCAAGTTTGGAATATGTTGTTCCTGTATGAAATCCTGGATTAAATAAAAACCAGGTGAATCAAATTGAAATGATTAAAAAATGTGCTATAAAATTATCTTGAGCAGTGGCTACATAAATTACTGTCATGCTTTAAAATTCTAGCAACTAGAAGAATATCATTATCTTTGAAATTTGCCAAAAAAATAAAAAAATATAAGGAATTTAGCCAGTAGCAAATTTATCTAAAAAAAAAAAGACTTGTAGACTTACAAGATCAGCTAATAAATATGATTTATTTGGGGGTTTGTCCCAAAAAAAAAAAAATTTTATATTCCAACACACAAAACATACAATATACAGGGAAAAAACACAAGACTTCCAATACAAAGTCCAAAAGCAAGAATGAATGGCCGTCCAAAAAATATAGACCACTCACATAAAAAAGTAAATACAGAATGAAAAAAAAATTACAAATAAAGAAAAACAATATGGTGCCAAAAGACATGGCCATCCAAACAGCGACCTAGTAACCATATACACCATCTGCCAAAAAATTATCAATATTTGGTCATATAAACGTTGCACCACTTTAGATCAAAGGTGGTCAAATCCAACACCCCATAGTTCCCCCCTGACCAACTGAAACATCTGCAATTGAAAATAAGGCCAGGGCCTCAGTCTAGCATCCTGAAAGACTCTAAAGTTGTGAATCGTCCATATTACAAAATACACAAAGAATACCACTGGAGACATTACTTTGCACTGCAAAGCTGCCACAATGGTATCATATGCATTATTATTAAACAATTTAAAATTAATAAATACTGCCAGTCTAGACCTCAGCTCATAAAAAAACACACAGTCAAACAACAGATGGTGTAAAGATTCATTTGTTATACAAAAAGGACACAAACTCATGACATCAAAACCATACCTTCTGATCAAGAGGTCACGAGTAAACACTGAGTTGGATAGAACGCAAAAAACAAAATCATACAAGTTGGGGGCCACCCCAAACCTCCTAAACTGCCTGTACACTGGCAACAAGAGACGCTGTTCCTGATGGGTGATTAAATCTTGATTCAAAATGGCCACATAGCTCTTGTAAGCATACCTGGAAGGAACCACCACATCAAAAGTATCTGACACATTTTGAAAAGCTACCCGAAGAGATTTAAAAATGGGAGGCTCCTGAAAAAAAGGTGGAGGCCTGTCCGTAGGCTCAACAGGTTGTGCCACTGCTAAAAAGCTGCCATACCTGACATAGGACAAACAAGCATTGCTTTTTATAATGTCCATCAAATGGGAAATTTCATGGAGCCCCAAACCCCCAAACTGATGGGCTTGGTCAACCTTACCCGAGAGATTGGTATTAGCCTAGAATTCCACAGAATCCCATACACAACACTGTATAAACTCGAAACAAAACTTTTGGTAAAAGTAAAATGAGGCACATTAAAATATAATTTTGCAAACAAGTAGGTGTTCACAATCTTAACCTTCGTAGCCAAGGAAACATACTTGTCTGCATCTGATTTCTAACAAATTTAAAATATTCAAGAACATCTGTTTGAATAACATTTATTGCCACATAACCAGTAAAGGGAAAGGGAACACCCAGAAACCTTCCCGGAACAGCCCCCCCCCCTATCAGTATCTACCTCATTGAATGCCGGAAACCAAATGCATGTCTTCCTGTGATTGATCTTAGACCCTGTCTTGAGCACAAAATTTTTTACAACCCTCATAGCCCGGGAAATAAATCTTCTCCCCTTTAGAAAAATTGTGATATCGTCCACAAACGCCATAGCACAAACCTCAGCATTCAATGAAGGAACAAAGACCCCATCCCAAGACTATTTAATTCTGCCATTAACTTATCAATATATACTGCAAAGAGGTTGGTGCTCAGGGGAGACCCCTGGGTGATTCCCCTCTTGACATGGAACTTGTAGTAAAGTTTCCCCTTAAACTTAACAGAAACATACTTATTAATTACATAATTAATCAGCCCTCGGGTATGGTTGGAGAAGCCGAATAATCAACGAGTTAATCAAAAAGCTGTGGCTCATAAAATCAAATGCCTTTTGCACGTCCAAAAATATTACCACAATGTCGTCATTCCGGGTTTGCTAAGCCAAATGTACAACGTGTTGCAGTATAAGTATGGGAGTGTGTATGAACCGCCCCTTTAAAGAAAATTGGAAGGGTGACAAAATATTTCCCAAAATATCATTCAGTCGGTTATTCAGAAGCTGTGCAAAGACACATGCTTCCATGTCCTCAATATTGATAGGCCTAATACTATCAATGGTCAGAGTCCCCACCTGACTAACCGTCTTCTTTCGGTGAAGCACCAACTATGAGTGAATCAGCTTGACGTAAAAAAAAGGCTGAATCAACTAAATGTTGAACATTTTAACCAAATTTGGCACAAAAATGTGAGAAAAACATATAAATTTATGCACTGTGACCAAGTCAGGGCTAGGGGAACTCTGACCATTGAGTTGTGCCATTACATCGTATTACTCCCTTTCAGATATTTCAAAATTATGTGGAGATAAAGCGCTATGCTGCACAGTAAAATTTATCCGGACCTCTAAGCTCCCGTCTGGATCTGCATGAGAATTATTACCCCCAGCAAAGTGCCCATAGATGTGATTAATAAGCCCCACCTTCATCAAATCACCCTTCCCATCACTTAAACAGGATACAGGAGGCATTGCATTTTTTTTAAAGAACATGGAATTAGTGAGGGACGTGATTTCACGTCTAGTTGCTAAAACCCTCTTCCGCAACATTATACATTGCTCATCAAAAGCCCGACATGATAACTCTCTGTGCTCCTTAGCACACTTTAAATAAAAAGTCACTTGAGTACAATCCACATTTTTCATATGGTCAATCAGCTAAAAGCACACGTAAATTCTAAAAACTGCAATAACTTTGAAATTACAGTTAATTTTTATATATGGTTTCAAACAGAAATAAATAAAGTCATTAACTAAACAATAAACATCCTTAAAGCAAATAAATAGTTGAAAACACTTTAAAATAAGGTAAATACAATTGACGAACAAACCCCTGGCAGACCTTGAATCCGCCAGGCTTGACGTCATAATGAAATAATAAATATGATTTATCTAATAATCTGAGAACTGGAAGAGCTAAGTTCTCTCTGATAATAGTTGCCATTGATCTGTTGAATAAACAGGTGTGACTGGAACATAACTTAATTTAATTAGACCTATTATTATTATTATTTTTTTAAAAATTGAATTAATCTCATAATTTTTATTTATACTTGTTATTAACTCTTTTCAATATTACAAAATCTGTACTGAAATCTCTCTAATTGGCTCTAAATCCATGGGCCAA
>PXIH01S0000351.1:18489-28893 GCA_003024985.2 Euperipatoides rowelli
ATGCGCGCAAATTTGCGCGGATATTAGTGAACGAGTTAAGATGGGGTTTGTAAACAGGAATGCGAAAAAAATAATGTTTCCTGATGAAAATGTAGAAACATTATCCGTTGAACAGTTGACCACATTTGAGACCGGAAATAGAGAGTTGTTGATAAAAGAGAATATAGTGAGAGAAATAGATGTTCTGCTAACACAGCTTAAAAAGAGAGATGGAATTGATACGATAGTTCAACCCAGAATCAAACAGCCCCAAAAAACAACTAGAATGTCTAATAGTGGAAGTAGGGCTTTAAGTATAGATAGCCCTGGAGCACATATTAGTCGTGAAAAAAATATATCAGAAGTATTATGTTGTTCACAATTGCTCCACAGAGATGTCCCAAATTTTGAAGAGGACTGATCAGGCAGGGGTTGATCTAGACACTGATGGAAACTACAAACCAGAGTATTTTGTGGATTTGGATGAGACAATACAGGTTCTTAAAAGGCCACATGCATTGGAGTTCCTTAATAGTATAAATAAACTAGAAAATATCATTAAATTTTTAGCATAAGCATTTGACTGTTTAGGTAAAGGGAAGATACCAGAGGATTTGGAGAGGGAATTCCTAAGGGAGATGGAAAATAATTTAACACAAACATGAATAGAAAACCAAACCCGTGCTTTATTAACAAAATAGCCACTCATAATATTGGAGGGTTAGGAACGAAGAATATAAGATTAAAACTATTATCAAAGATGGAGAGGCACAATATTGAATTAATCGCATTACAAGAAACTCGAGAACAAAATTTAAAGATTAATAATTTAAAATGGAATTCTATGTTGTCATGCGATAATAACGAGATTGGAGTTGGATTTTTATGGAAAACATCCTTGAATGGTTATTTGTTCAGGTCGGAAATCTTGATTACTGGAAAACTTATGACACGTGAGTTTGTGTTGGAAGAAAGAAAATATATTTTCATAACAGTCTATACGCCAACAAATAAGTATAGGAATTTCCTGAGGATTGAGATAATAAGGAAAATGGAACTGTATTTATGGAAGAATAGAGGTGCAGAGATCATGGTGATGGGAGATATGAATGAACTTAAAGGAACACCAAAGAATAGACTACAAAACATGCTGGATGAGTTGGAAATGAATGATCTTTGGGTGGCATGTAATGGTCTAGCATATGGACCAACTCACTCAGCTGGAAAGAGATTGGACAGAATTTATGCAACAAATGGGTTTACTGATCAAGCACAAAGTATGGGGACATTGGACTTTAGAATGTCTGACCATCTCGTGTTGTTGATTGATATGAAAAAGGAATAATATTCGAAAGATACCTGGATAATCACTAAATGGATTGTGGAAAATAAGGATTACACTCAGTTTGTATACAATAGAACTCTGGAAATGGCAGGCTCTGAGAATGTGGTGGAGAAGTGGGATAGCTTTAAGCGGGATCTAATTTTTATCACCAGAAGATTCTCCAAGTACAAGAACAGAGTGCAGATCAAGGAACAAAAAATGCTGACTAGAAACTTAACAAAGTCACAAAAGGAAGTGCTTTCAATACAAGACTTGGTTGATTTGAAAAAAGAGATGGATTATGTAAATTTTGATTTTAACTCAAGATATACAGTAAGGATTGATCCCAAGGACAAATGGTCTTTCTGGAATGGAGGGAGACAAGGGAGGAAGAGAACTGTGATACATCATGAATATCTGGTGAGGAACTTGCAGAACACGAATTGCACAAGGAGATTACAAATTACTATAGAGATTTATATAATGAACAAGTGGTAAATACTGAGGAGTTAAAGCTGGAGAATGGAATGCGGAAATTAACAGAAGAACAACAAATCCAATTGCAAAGAAAAATATCAAAATTAGAGATTCAGAATGCAATGTACAAGATGGAAAAAAATAAAAGCCCTGGCCCAGATGGGTTGACAATAGAGTTTTATGATCAAAATAAGGGAATAATGACAGAAGCCTTACAAGTACTGTATAATGAGGTTCTGCGAAAACAGATATTACCGGCATCTTTTTCTCAATCAACAACTGTACTATTGTAAAAGGTTGAGAAGAAAGCAACTATAGAGGAATTTAGACCAATTTTGTTACTTAATAACGACTATAAAATCATGGCAAAGATTTTGAACGACCGCATTATTAAACATTTAGACAGAATAATAGGAATTGAACAATCATATGCGATCAAGAATAGAAATATGAGTCATAATCAAAAAATAATTAAAATGGTCTTGGAAGATGTGAAAAAAGGAAGGAAAAATCTAGCCTTATTGTCCCTTGATCTTAGAAAGGCATTTGATTCTGTTCAGCATATATACCTTTACAAAATAATGAGAGAAATAGGTTTGCCAATAAGCTTGGCAAAGCTTATTTTTGCACTATTATCAACTGCAAAGACTAAAGTAAAAATAAATGGCAGTTACACAGAAGAAATACACATCATAATAGGTATTAGACAGGGTGACCCTCTCTCAGCCACATTGTTTGTTCTGGCAATAGAGCCCAAGTTAAAGAGAATTAAACAAATAATTGGGGATGATTCTTACGCAATCAATGGTAAAAAGGTGGGATTATTGGCTTATGCCGACGATGTAGTTTGCGTCCTTAGAAGTCAGAGAAAATTTAACCAAATAATGGAGGTTTTTGACTCCGTAAACGACATATCAGGCCTCAGAGTAAATAAAAAGAAGACTTTGTCTCTGATTTTGTGAGGGTTAAAGAAAGGTACATCAGGAATTGAAATGAAACCAGTCCTGAAGATACTTGGTCTTTTCTTTGGAAAGAAAGGTAATAAGATATCCTATGTGAAACTAATAGAAAGGTTGGAATGCAAAAAGGAAAAATTTAAAAGGAAGATAAGGTGGAAATCTTTTCTTGATAGAATTGAAATTATTAATGCATATCTGATACCCCACATTTATAACCACGCAAGAATATACGAAATGACCAGTAAACAAAGAAAGCAAGTTAATGCAGTGATTTCTAATTTGTTTTGGAGCGGATCAAAGGTTCATTTTATATCAAGACAGAGATTCAAACTTGGAGTTTTGAATGGAGGTTTGGGATTTCCATCTGTGGAGACAATATATGACACCATAAAAACTGAGAGAATTATGAATTTAGCAAATGAGAATGAGAATATGTTGACAGGTTGATTGGGCTGTTTGGAGAGATGTGATTGGTATGGAAATGGGTTGGGAGATTTTATTATTGCATCACTAAGTTTACAAAAAAATTAATTTGCCGAAGGACTGGAAGCAAACAGGCAACATATGGAGAAAGCTTGAATTGAAGATGGAAAGAATAACGCTGGATGAATTTTTATTTCAAAAAATAAGATTTAATCTATGTTTATATGTCAATCAAATTTTGCAATCAGCAAACAGAATGTTTAAACACTGCAAAAGCATACTACAATATATGATGGAAAAAAACAAGAACAAAAAAGCAGTTTGAACACAAACAAGCCATTATTAAATTGATGAGAAACAACTGGAAGAATAATGAAATAGTTTATTTTACTTCAGGACGGCAAACAATAGCAAAATTGAAAGCAAAGATATATATAAATGATCCATATAGAGATAGTAAGATACTCCTGTTCCCAATGAACAAAAAAGAAATAAAAGAATATCTTGTAATTCAAGATAATCCATACTATGAAAAAGAAGGAATTAAACTTTATTCAAATAACAAAGCAATTCCCAGAATTTGGAGAGATGCGATATGGAGAAAAGAGGAGAGAATGTTTGTCACCCCCAAAAAAGCGGTAAAGTTTGGTTTTGGAAAAAATTATAAATGTATTTTATGTGAGGTGTCAGATGAGAATGATTTCCATATTTTTAGTACATGTGGTTTTTTTAGGAAATTAATAGATTCATTCACTGATTTTCAGAATAATGCGATAGGGAAGATGAAACTGGTCATCGCAGAAAAGGAGTGTCATATAAAGAAAAAATATAATGAGAAAATTGTTGAGGAAATTACAAACGCAATACAAGTCTATATAATTTTAAGGAGCTATGGTAAAGGAAGAATTGGACATGGAATTAAAGCAAAGCATAATATGGAATGGAGAAAAGGTCTTCTGCAGGCCTTTATTAATATCATTGAAACATTAGAATAGAATTAAGGATGTGCGTTTTTTGATTCTCCTTCTGCGGTGATCATTTTCAATCGCTCTGTTTAACATTTGAATAAGTTACAACAATGGTCATGTGGTTTGTAGGGTCCAAAAGTGAGCGATGCACAGAGGTGCAGAACCTTTCTCATTTAAAGACTCTCATGATCAGTGTTTTAGGAATTATATACTATAAAAGTATAAAATAAATTTGTATGAATCTATAAATTGCTTCTAATAAGAAGACTAAAGGGAATTATTTATTAATTAGTATTTTTAATGTATTGTATATGTTGCAGAATTTTGTTAACAAATATGACTTGGAATCTTTTTAAAATAAGATCAAATTATTTTAAATTGCTTGAGGTTTTATGTTTAAAGATTGGTTGTTGTGGCTTGTCTATGTGCGGTGGAAAGGGGGAGGGACACTTGGTCTGGCATATGCAAGGTGATTCCTCTAGTAACATTTCCATTGGGCGTGGCCTAATCCGCAATAAGATTTTTAACTAGATGTTGGCCCAGAGTTATGACTTTTAGATCTATCACATATCATATGAAATAGAGTTCACACGCATATATATTTACAATTTACATCTCATTTCATAGAAACATAATAATATATAGAATTGACTAGAAATTTTTCAGGCTAAATTTTACCATTTTATATAATACAATTTTTTAAAAAAAAAACAAAGGAAATAATATTTACAATTTTTATTGTTTTTAGGAAAATGGTATAAAACCAATTTTATTATCAAGTCGATTTTTACTCTGTTGAATAGTGCTCCCCTCAACAATAAAACAAAGTACCTAACAAAAATATAATATATTGGGTGAATTGTACTTCTTGTGATTTCTTAATGATTCCAAGGAATAAATTTCAGTTTTTGGTTTGAGGGTGGAAATAGGTATTAAGTAAAGCAAACTAGAGTAAAAGCCCGGCACTTGCTGAATTTAGGGTATATTTCCCTGAAGGATCGAGTGAACGGCGACATAATATGCCTTCCTTGGATGTGGTAGCCGTTTCTCAGGCTCCCTCTCCGGAATCGAACCCTGATTCCCCGTCACCCGTTACGACTACAGTAGGCGTCTAACCTACCATCGACAGTTGATAAGGCAGACATTTGAAAGACTAGTCGCCATTAGGTAGGACGCGGACGTTGCCTAATGTTTACCGGCGATCCACTAGGAGGATATCCAGAGTCGTCAAAGGGTCAACGAGAATGGGAGCCTGGCTGTCACGAGGACGGCAGGCGGACCCGGTCAGTTTTGAGCTGATAATGGCGCCCTTTCCGACCGACCGTTGTTTTGACGGACGGGGCGGCTGGGTGGGGCCTAGTTGCATGTATTAGCTCTAGAATTACCACAGTTATCGAGTAGGATGTGGTACGGCCTAGTGAACCATAACTGATTTAATGAGCCATTTGCAGTTTCACTTTAATTATACCAAGGCAAGTACTTAGACATGCATGGCTTAATCTTTGAGATGAGCGTATGACTACTGGCAGGATCAACCAGGTAAAGTCTATGTTTTTCCTCTTTGGTCCTACCGGCTCACCCCCTTAGCCGGTCACCGCCTTGTGACCTCAACACACCTTGGGTCACCGCCGGTCGGATGGCCATCTTTCCGTCCACCAGCTTCTTTTTCTTTACTTACTCACACAGGGTGAGGGTGGCCTGCCACGAAAGCATCAATGGCCGTTCCCTCCTTCCCCGACATCTTCACCCGTCGGGCCCGACACCTCACTTTTTGCACTGGGACATGGTCCCCACACTCTCTCTCTTAACACATCCCACCACTGATCAGGTGGCAGGAGATCTACCTTCCGTGAACCGTTTAGACATGGAGGTCTGACGACACCATAGGTCTTTTGGGCAAGAATTGTTTTTAGGAGGCCCACGTGACTTAGAGCCGATTTGTAAAAGAACCGGATGGTCCTGAGTGCCTAAGAAAGTGACGACGGTCAGGGCTTCACCATCGCCTGTCAGGTGGATGGACTGCAGGCCCACACCATGGGCCTTTCGCTTTCCGTCCATCACATGGGGGGAGGAACTGGCATGCCACCCCACCCGCCTCTGTCCCTGCACCCTCGAGGATCACGATTCTCCCTGCCAGGTTGGGGCATGGGAAGTCGTTCTCCACCGGGAACCTTTCCTTTTCGGCCTGAACCCTTCGGTATGGTAAGGGTCAGGGTGAAGGACCGGCGGAATGTTGAGCCATACCCCCTTGGCTTGACACCTTCAGCGGTCACCGTGCTTCGGCCGCCCATGCATGGGCCGAAGTTGGATGGCAGGCCCACACCACGAGCCTTTTTGCTTTCCGTCCATTGCATGGGGGTGAAATTGGTGAACCACCCCAACTGCCTCTGTCCTTGCACCCATGAGGATCAAAGATTTCCCCCATGGTGGGGTCGGTATGTGGCCGTTACCGGATCCATTCCTTTGAAATCCACCCTATCAAAGATTCGGAAGGACCGGCGGAAGGTTGAGCCATACCCCCTCAGCTCGACACCTTCAGCGGTCACCGTACTTTGGCTGCCCATGCCTGGGCCGAAAAAACGGATGGCAGGCCCACACCATGGGCCTTTTGCTTTCCATCCATCATGTGGGGGGAACTGGCACGCCACCCCGCCCAACTCTGTCCTCGCACTTTCAAGGATCATGATTCCCCCTGGCAGGTCGGGGCGTGGGAAAGTCGTTCATTACCGGGAACACCTTACCCTTCGGCCCTAACCCTTTGTTTGGTAAGGGTCAGGGCGAAGGACTGGCAGAAGGTTGAGCCATATCCCCTCAGCTCGCACCTTCAGTGGTCACCGTGATTCAGCCACCTGTGCCTGGGCCGAAAAGACGGATGGCAGGCCCACACCATGGGCTTTTTGCTTTCCGTCCATTGTGGGGGGGGGGAACTGGCATGCCACCCCACCCAACTCTGTCCTCGCACTTTCAAGGATCATGATTCCCCCTGGCAGGTCGGGGCGTGGGAAAGTCGTTCGTTACCGGGAACACCTTACCCTTCGGCCCTAACCCTTTGTTTGGTAAGGGTCAGGGCGAAGGACTGGCAGAAGGTTGAGCCATATCCCCTCGGCTCGCACCTTCAGTGGTCACCGTGATTCAGCCACCTGTGCCTGGGCCGAAAAGATGGATGGCAGGCCCACACCATGGGCCTTTTGCTTTCCGTCCATTGTGGGGGGGGGGGACTGGCATGCCACCACGCACCGCTTCTGTCCTTGCACCCTTGAGGATCACAATTCCCCCTGGTAGGTCTGGACTGTATGCCACACCCCGGTAATGGTCTTTGGTCTTTGGCGGTGAAAACAGGCAAGGGGGAGCTGAACCATCATCCTTTGCCCAAGGCAATGGGTAAATTCCCATCGTTGCTCTCCTGTACTTACCCAGCCGATGGCGGGCAAAGGGGCGCTAGGCTCCCGGGACTGGTTGGACTCGATGGTCCGGGGACCGCTTGATGCCCAAAGCGAACAATATCAGGTACCCATCACTTCCGACACTTGCTCTCCATAGACCGTGCGCCTAACACCAACATGGTCTTTTGGTTTCACGGTGAAACGGGCAAGGGGTGCTATGCGCCCTGGACTGGTTGGGCTTGGACAGTCGACCCCCAACCGTCATCCTTTGCCCAAGGAAACAGGTAAACTTCCCATCGTCGCTCTCCACACTTACCCGGCCGATGGCAGGCAAGGGGGCGTTAGGTGCCTGGGACTGGTTGGACTCGACGGTCGGGGGACCGCCTGATGCCCAAAGTGAATGATATCACATGTACATATCACTTCCGACACATGCTTGCCTTTGACCATGTGCCAAACCCTGGCGATGGTCTCAGTGCCATCGACCGTTTGCCACATCCCAGTGACAATCGTTGGTTTCATCATGTAAATGGGCAAGGAGACACTAGGCGCCCGGGACTGGTTGGACTCAGACGGTCGGTGGACCGCCTGAAGCTTACAGCAAAGGGTAAACTTCCCACCATCGCTCTCTGCACTTACCCACCGATGGCAGGCAAGGGGGCGCTAGGCGCCCAGGACTGGTTGGACTTGATGGTCGGTGGACCACCTGAAGCCCAACGCGAACAATATCATGTACCCATCACTTCTGACACTTGTCTCCATAGACCGTGCGCCTAACACCGACACGGTCTTTTAGTTTCATGGTGAAAATGGGCAAGGGGTGCTAGGCGCCCAGGACTGGTTGGGCTCGGATGGTCGACCATCTAACAGTTGTCCTTTGCCCAAGGCAACAGGTAAACTTCCCATTGTCGCTCTCCTGTACTTACCCGGCCGACAGCAAGCAAAGGGGCGCTAGGAGCCCGGGACTGGTTGGACTCAACAGTTGGGAAACCGCCTGACGCACAAAGCGAACGATATCACATGTACCCATCACTTCCAACACATGCCACCTTCGACCATGCACCACACCCCGGTGATGGTCTTGGTGCCATCGACCGTATGCCACACCCTGGTGACGGTCTTTGGTTTCACGGTGTTAAACAGGCAAGGGGGGTGCTAAGCGCCTGGGACTGGTTGGACTCAACAGTCAGTGGACCACCTGATGCCAAAGCGAATGATATCACATACCCATCACTTCCAACACTTGCTCGCCCTTGACCGTGCACCGATGGTGGCACGGTCTTGGTTTTCACACTCTCACCTTCGGCCGTGGACCGGGCTACCATCAGCTCATGACCTTCCTCCGGCCAGCAACCTGGCCTTTTTGTCCTCTTTTTGGGGATATAGGGCTTAAAGAGGCATGACGGACCCAAAGACGCTTGATTACCGTCATTCTATACACTCCCCTACCGCCCGCATGCACATACGTAAAATACCGGGTAAAGTACCGTACATACGGGAGAGGCCACGATGCGGGCACAAAACACCGTCATTTATAGTCCTAACATGATTTTAATTTTTCCTTCTGTTGTCATTGATGACAACTACCTCTCCTATATATATACTGTCGCATTTGAGTTCGTACCCCAGTCCTACTCTGGAAAAAAAAAAAGTTCACCCAGGGTCGTCATGGAAAGGTAGTCGGTAAAATGAGCATCATATGGCCGATATTCTCGGAATTGCGTTAAAATGCTTTTTTCCGAGCTTGTTCAGAGAGACTACCTCTCCTATATATACTGTTGCATTTGCAAACATACCCCAGTCCTACTCGTCTCAAAATCAAAAAAAAAAAAAAAAAAAGTGTTACCTTCTCCTACAACATACACTGTCCATCGGGAAAAGCGTTACCTTTTCCTATATCATTGTGTATTTTACGGACATTTCTTATTTTTACTGTTATATGGGAGAGCATCACCACGTCCAACTTTAAAAATAGATTTTAAGCTTTACTAGCCCTCAACACACACACAAAAAAAATATTTCTCTGGAATTTTTTTTCTTTGTTCTGATGTGTCAAAGTGTTCCTGAGGCCCGACTTCACATCGGTCATGCTTTGTCTCCTGACCTATCAGTCGCCATCATGACTGATGACGGACATCATCCGTACCTTTTCCCGTAGCCTCTAAACACTTGCCATACACCATACTCTTGCGAAAGAAGTACGGGAAATCACGTCACCCACTCCAACTACATAATACTTTATTGTGATGGAGATGTTTCTCTTAGATACACTCTAATAGTGTCACCGTATCCAACTTTAAAAATCGATTTTAGTCAATACTAGCCCTCTACCCGTCTTGAGACGGGAAGTCGACCTGACTTGTCAAAGTGTTTGGATTTTAGTTTTTTTTTTTTTGGACTTAGGAATTTTACAAGTCTACTTTTTGTGCTTTGTACTGATGTGATAGAGTGTTCTCGAATGACCATCAATGTAAATTTACTCCCATCGTTGATCACCGTACTTTTGTGATGGGGGAGGCTTCATCCGTGGAAGGTAGCGTGTCAACCCCCTTGACTGAATGTACCATCGCCGTACTTCTACCTCAACGGCCAACTACCACACCTTTGACGGCAAAATCGAGGCACTCGCCGTTAATGACATATCGTCAAAGACGATTTTTACCAAAGTCAAAAGAAATAGCATCACCATTTCCAACTATGAAAAACGACTTTAGACGCTACACACACTCTACCTGTCTCAGGACGGGAAGTCGACATGACTTGTCAAACGCAAACCAAAAAGACCAATATATATATATATATATATATATCAGAGTTGGGTAGTAACGTCCACAAAGTAACGCATTACTAACGGCCGTTACATTTTTCAGGAACGGGCAGGGAACTAGTTA
>PXIH01S0000351.1:30448-60749 GCA_003024985.2 Euperipatoides rowelli
TTTTTAGGAACTTACCCAACACTGATATATATATATTTTGTGGACTTAGAAAAAAAATTACAGCTCTACTTTTTGCACACCATGTATGCTTAGGAAAGTGTATCCCCGTGGCCGGATGTGCCAGCAACCGTACTTCAGCCGACGATGCCTCACCTGCCACCACTGGTCTCAGCGGACACCCTTGCCGGACCTCAGAACTAACCCTGAATGTTATAAATCATTGGTCCACTAACCCTAACCCGACGGCAGTGTCTAGGCACTGTACGGTACACACCGTACTAGTGTGTGTGAAAGAAGTAACGTGTACGCCATCACCCAGATTAGGCACTTGTTTTTAAATTTTTTTTTTAATCCGCTGCAGATGATGTGTGTTGGACCTTGCCAATGAATCCTCCAGCTGAAGGCTGAGTCTCAATAGATCGCGGTGTGGTGGCTGCTCTACCAAGTACGACACCTCGGCCGACACTTAAATCGTCTACAAACGATTCGACACCGGGACGTCAATGAAGGGGGTGACCCTCTAACTATGGTGGCGTGGCGCGAGTTTCGGCCATGGTATGCAGTGTTAGTTGTGGGGTAGGGAAACGGGTCGGGGCCACGCACCGCGAGTGGCGGCAACCCTTAGTGTTACCAGCACGAGACAGAATCCTCACAATGCGGGCTGGATTCTGCCTTAGAGGCATTCAGTTGTAATCCATCGGACTCGACTTCGCGCCACCGGCCTTTCGACCGAGCATGAGAACCGAACGTCCAAACCCACAGTTCTTCTCGTACTGAGCAGGATTGCCACAGCGAGGACTTTGCCATTAAAAAAATGCTTTCATCGGTAGGGTAAAACTAACCTATCTCATGACGGTTTAAACCCAGCTCACATTCCCTGTTGGTGGGTGAACAATCCAACGCTTGGGGAATTCTACTCCGCAATGATAGGAAGAGCCGACATCGAAGGATCAAAAAGCGACGTCGCTATGAACACTTGGCCGCCATAAGCCAGTTATCCCTGTAGTAACTTTTCTGACACCTCTTGCTTAAAACTTTTAAAGTACGTGAGGGCGTGGGTGACCGTCGTTTCCACTTCGCACATCCCCCGTGAAGGGGAACGTGTTTCCAAGGCACAAACACAGAAGCTCGAATATGCCCTTTCGGGTTGGGGGGAGAAAGGATCGATAGGCCACACTTTTGCGGGTCGCATTTGTACTGAGGATTAGATCGAGCGAGCTTTTGCCCTTTTGCTCAAAGTGAGGTTTCTAACCTTGCCGAGCTCGTCTTAGGAGATCCGTATTACGCTTTGACGGATGTACCGCCTCAGTCAAACTCCCCGCCTGATGCTGTCTCTGCGACAGCTCGAGGGCGGATCGTGATTCGGTGGCAGTTCGGCCTCCCGTCTACCGCTGGTGACGCCATGCGACATGGAGGGAAAGGGTGAGTGGCAACCCCTGTCGGACGGGCGGAGGCTTGAAAACCCCGTAACTAGCTTCGGTCTGGGGAAGAGCCCGGAGTAGAGGAAAAAGAGATGAGGGGAGCGTGGTCTGTCCCGGAAAGCTCTCCCGAACAATGGATGAAGAGGAAGGTGATCGGAACAGAAAGGTTAAGAATGAGACATGAACACCCTGTGGCCTGTGGATGCCTTTTGCAACCACCACCTTGAGAAAAAAAAAAGATTTTTTTACTTTCCCCCATGCACGGTGTTCTGGGCGGCACCAGACTGTGAGGCTTTGCATGCACGCCCACTTTGTAACCTTTGGAATCCGAACCTCTCGACCGTCCACATTCGCCGCCGCTGGAGGCAACATTTGAAAATAGAAAACCTCCAGAAAGCGGGACGCTCCCTCGCCCCATTATTTTTTTTCCCTGGCTCTTTTTTGGTTGGCCTGGTGGACTGGGTTGGGAACACGGGACCTCACCATGGGGAAGCGTGACTACTATCACCATGGATGACTGGTGGGCATGGCGGGTGAGAAAATGGGCACCGCCACCACCTTGAATCCGCCCACTTGAAAACTTCAAAATTGGGTTAACATGGCTGACCGATCGACAAGCCGCCTCAGCGGATGAGCGAAGAAACGACCGCAGTAGTGGTATTTTACTGATGGATGGTGACGGCTTTTTGATGGCCGCCGACCCACCTCCCACTTATGCTACGCCTCCGGCATCTCCTTGCAAAGTCAGACTAGAGTCAAGCTCAACAGGGTCTTCTTTCCCAGCCGATTCCACCAAGCCCATTCCCTTGGCTGTGGTTTCACTAGATAGTAGATAGGGACAATAGGAATCTCGTTCATCCATTCATGCTCGTCACTAATTAGATGATGAGGCATTTGGCTATTTCAAGAGAGAATATACTTACTCCCTGCTGTGGATGAACCATTTACCACATAATGGCAGGAAATATAAGCTGCAGCTAAACCTGACATGAATGCCGGGAAGTGGTACATATCATACCCCCAGGCACCCATACACACCACATGGGTACATGAGTCTCAATATGTTGTGCTACCACCCTCAATGTCTAAAATGGCCCCTTCCACAATTGCATCTCTAAGAGTTATTGGCTTAACCCATGCCAAGGTGGGCATTCCGAGTCAGTCGGTGCCTGTCCGGACCATACAAGTTACACCCAGCCCTACCCCTTGAAGAAAAGAGGCAGAGCAGAGCTTCCTTGGTACATCCAGGTGTTACCATCAACCTGAGTAGGGAATGTGGGATTACCAGGGGGAACCTGGATGCCCAAGAAATCTGGTATGGTTAAGGTTCACCAGAGAAATAGTGTAAGCCCTCTCCCCGGTGGGATATGGACCAAGCTTTGGTCTGATCCACCATTATGGGTTGCTATTCGGGAGGAACTACCCTGAATCCTAAAGAGGACCAAGGCTTAACTGGGAACTTTGAGACCGCCTATACCCAGTAGGTAGTCATTGGCTATCTCAGAAGAGAGTCATAGTTACCCCGCCATTTACCCATGCTTCTTGGAATTTCTTCACTTTGACATTCAGAGCACTGGGCAGAAATCACATCGTGTCAACACCGGTTACCAGCTGTCATGATGTTTTGTTTTAATTAGACAGTCGGATTCCCCGGGTCTGTGCCAGTTCTGAGATGGCCATCGACCGCTGGCCGAGTGCGGGCAACCGGATGGGAAGTTGATGGGAGTGAACCCGCTGACCCGCCTATGGTAATGGTGTCCTGCCTACGGTAACAGTGTGAGGAGACAGGGAGGATGATGACTAACACTCCCGAAAGAGATGCTGACATCAAACCTCCCTTTCCACCTCTCACCTCCTGAGATGACCTAGGTGTTACACCCGATGGGTAGTCAGCTCAGGGAGATGACCGCTGGGAACAAGCTCCCTTCGCCAACCAGCCGACGAGCTTTGCTACCAGGCTCAGTGTCCACCTGATGGCAGACAGAGCCACCCCGGCCCGGGCCCTCAGAGCCAATCCATTTCCCGAAGTTACGGATCCAACTTGCTGACTTCCCTTACCTACATTCTTCTATCGACCAGAGGCTGTTTACCTTGGAGACCTGCTGCAGATATGGGTACATTCCGGCACGAAAATCACCTCCTTGATGGTGAGTCACTCCCTCGGATTTTTAAGGGCCAGCAGAAGCGCACCAGACACTGCGAGAACGGCGGCACTTTATGGGTCTCCATGTCCCTATCACCAAGTAAACTGATTCCAGGGAGTCCGACCATTACAAAGAAAAGACAACTCTTCCTGGGACCTCTGCCGACGTCTCCGAGTTCATTTGCATTACCGCTAAACAAGCCGTGCCGTGCGAGGTGAGCATGAGGGGGCTTACTCCCTCTCTCCTCACCACCATGCTGTGTGGGTCTTTTTTTTTTCAAACCACACAATTGGAATTCATTATCCCCACCCCCCGCTACACATCACTGTCTTTTACTTGATTTCAACGGGCCTTTTCACTCCTGCCGATCCCCGACTCGGAGGAGTCATGGTCGATGGCTGGGCGAAAGGTGTCAAGAATCCTGGCAATGAAAACACCCAAGTTTTGGTGACAGGGGGGAGGTAGCGTAAACTGAAAAATTTACTACTATTAAATTGAATACACACACACAGACCTGAAAAGGTTACCGGCTATTCCGCAGCTGACGGGAGGAAAGTTTCTGCCCCACTCTCTCTCCTCACTGCAGATGGCCAACTTCCATGTCCGGGTCTGGGAATATTAACCCGATTCCCTTTCGACTTTCGAGTGGCCCAGTCATCTACAAATAGCAAAGCTGCCGATAAATAAAGACCTCCTGGGGATTGCTCTTAGGATCAACTGACCCACGTTCAACCGCTGTTCACGTGGAACCCTTCTCCACTTCAGCCCTCGAGGGTCTCGCTCGAGTATTTGATACTACCACCAAAATCTGTGCCGGCGGTGGCTTCCGGACGGGCTCACGCCTTGCCGTTCCGAGCTCACCGCCATGGCCCTCTTACTCATATTCGCCTGGCTACCTTTCTCTTTGCCGAGACGGCCGGGTATAGGCTCGACACTCCAGCACCATCCATTTTCAGGGCCGGTCGCTTCGGCAGGTGAGNTGTTACACACTCCTTAGTGGATTCCGACTTCCATGGCCACCTCCCTGCTGTCTATAGTGACCGACGCCTTTCGTGAGATCCTATGAGCATCCGCGCGCCGGGCACCTTAACCTGCCATTTGGTTCATCCCACAGCACCAGTTCTGCTTACCAAAAACGGCCCAATTGGAGCTCTCATGTGAGTAGCTGAGCTTGGTTTCGGAAAGCGTCGGACATCTCACCCGTTAATAGTTTGAGAATAGGTTGAGGCTGTTACGACCCCGAGGCCTCTAATCATTCGCTTTACTGGATGACACCGGATGTGTTAAAACTCCGAGCTGCAGCTATCCTGAGAGGAACTTTGGAGGGAACCAGCTACTAGATGGTTCGATTAGTCTTTCACCCCTATACCTGGATCCGACAATCAATTTGCACATCAGAATCGCTACAGACCTCCACCAGAGTTTCCTCCAGCTTCATCCTGTCTGGGAATAGTTCACCGTATTTCGGGTCCTAACATGTACACTCTTGCTCCGCCTCCGCTGACCCTGCTGCAGTGAAATGACAAAGCCAACCAAATAAGACAGGCCGGCAGTGCGCCCTGTCAGCTGCCAAAAAAATCATCCCTATGGGGATCCCGCCTAAGGTTCACTTTCATTGCGCCTTCGGGCTTCGAGGGAAACCCTACGACTCGCGCACGTGTTAGACTCCTTGGTCCGTGTTTCAAGATGGGATGAGCTGATGACTGACCTACTCGCCACTGACCGACACCTGGCCTCGAAGGTAGCTACCTACCCTGCTGCTACGGAGACCGCACCGTCCATGAAACTCCTGCACCAAAATCGTAGGCGAGAATGACGGGAGTAGACAGCACGGGGCGGCAAGGCCCTTTGCCCCATCCACCAGAATGGACAGGGCTAGCTGTGTCAGAACCCGTGCTCATGGGTGCAGGTCGTCCTTGGAGGCCGGGCAGCTTATCAGGTAATGGCGGACGGGTAACCACAACTCGCCAATGGCACGAAGCCGCTGGGACATGCCTCCGCATCACATTGACCTTCCAACCACCTGCCCACCAGTTGTGGCATCCTCCCTGGAGGAAATGCACCCTTCGTCGACACCATCCATTTGCACTCGGCCAGCCAGGGATGGTCGCATCAGATCCATCTGAAACCCCCTGCTCACGTCGCATCCCTTTCCTGGTCAAAAGGGGGATGATGGAGACGGAGGACACCGGCGGCCCGGACAGCTGAAGGGTTGATTCCTCTCGGTTCGGGCTTCAAGGTTCCGCCCGTTTACCTCCGAGCTGTTTCACATACTGTTGAACTCTCTCTTCAAAGTACTTTTCAACTTTCCCTCACAGTACTTGTTTGCTATCTGTATCGCCGTGAGTATTTAGCTTTAGATAGAGTTTACCACCCACTTCAGGGTGTGCTCTCGGGCAACCCTACTCTCGGGAGGTTCCGACCAGCTGCCATGGTTCGACCACTAGGGGCCTCACACCTGCCTGGGGTGCATGCTCCGTTCATGGAAACTTGGGTCTCCGCTGGTGGACCAGAAGGTGTCCCTCCCTTAAGTCACAGTTCCCGGTGGCCATAGCACAAACCGTGGGATTCGGCATTGGGCTCTTCACCTTTCACTCACCGCTACCGGGGGAATCTTCATTAGTTTATTTTCCTCCACTTAGTAATATGCTTAAATTCAGCGGGTGATCTTGTCCGATCCAAAGTCAGGCGATATGGATTTTTTTTTTTGCTATCCATTTTTTTTATCAGGTTTTTTTGGGTGACCAAGGATCATCCACCTTCTTCCCTGCCTACACCCAAGGCCATAATGTGCATTCAAAAGGTCGATGATCGAGGTGTCCTGCAAATCACATTATTTATCACAGTTGGCTGCGTTCTTCATCGACCGGCAAGCCGAGTGATCCACCGCTCGAAGACGTGTCTGTGTGTTACGACTTGTTCACTCTCACTACCTCTCTCTCCAACCAACATTCTCTCTGCTCCTAGGCATCAAATTTACACAAAGTCGGCCCGGGCTATTTGATCGGCATGGTCAACCACCTCCACCCTCCTTTCCACCGTGCGTTATGCAAATACATCGAAACAAACCCAGGCGGCACGTGGCCCGATGGGCTCCTTAAAGCTCACATGCCACCACACGGGTTCTCACCGATCCGCCGTCTCCGGTTACTGAATGTCTTGGGTTTGGCTGTAGGCGGCGGCCATACCAGAATAGCTACCTGGTAGACTCTCCTGGGTGTGCATCCTTTTTTTTACACCCAGTCAATGGCAACACCGACACAGTCCGGCACACACCTGTTTCTCTTCCCCAACTCAAGTCGTGCACGATACCGTTCCCGTTAAAAAAATATACAAAATTCCAAAACTGGGCTATTTGATCGTCCCAGACGGTGATGGGTCGGCTCGTGCGCTCTCCTCCAAGGCATCCAAATTACAAACACAAGTCAGCATGGGCTATTTGATCATCCTGGTCGACCGCCTCTCTACCTTTCAACCCTTCTGCGCACACTTGTTCTCTGTCTCACTGTCCCATGCACTCTTCTGAGGCGTCAAGTTAAACAAGTCGGCCCGGGCTATTTGAACGTCCTGGTCGACCGCCTCTCTTTTTTTGACCAACTCTTGATCCATAGTGACCGGCTTTGTTCTATTCATTCAAAAAGAAAAAGGAGCCATCATCACTCCACTGTGCCAAGCCAAGCAGATATTGGCAGCAACCAGCCTCTCTTTTTCCTTTCTTTCCTTGGTAATGATCCTTCCACAGGTTCACCTATGGATACCTTATTACGACTTTTGCTTCCTCTAAATGATTAAGTTCGGGCATCTTCCCGGCCGGTTGACCCTGAAAGAAAAAACCGCCGACCCCGGTAGGTAGCAATGGCTCGGAACGGGCACCGGTCCAAAGACCTCACTAAATTGTTAAATCGGTAGTAGCAATGGGCAGTGTGTACAAAGGGCAGGGATGTAATCAATGTGAGCTGATGACTTGCAACCATACTTCCCCCAGAACCCGAAGGCTTGGGTTTCCTGGTGGCTGCCCGCCAAGTCATGGTAGTAACCCAGGCGGATCGTCAGGTGGCATCGTTTATGGTCAGAACTAGTGCAGTATCTGATCGCCTTCGAACCTCTTTCGTTCGTGATTAAGGAAAACATTCTTGGCAAATGCTTTCGCAACGGTTCGTCTCGCGGCGGTCCTAGAATTTCACCTTTCGAGCCACGGTACAAATGCCCCCGGCCGTCCCTCTTAATCATGATGGNGGAAAATNCCNAAAACCAACAAAATAGGACNACCGGTCCTCTTTCATTATTCCATGCGTGACTATTCAGGCNCNGGTCTTTTTTAAACNANGCTTTACCNGCCTGCCTGGAGCACTNTAATTTTTTCAAAGTAAACGTTCGGCGACCCGAACTGGCGGACACTCACTGAAGAGCACCACGGGGGCCTCTGCGACTGTGTGGTTCCGGGGGCTTGGAGGGAGACGCGCCGCTCGAAGGCGGCGGCCCGCCGGCCCGAAAACCCAAATCCAACTACAAGCTTTTTAACCACAGCAACTTTAATATACGCTATCAGAGATGGAATTACCCAGCTACTGGCACCAGACTTGCCCTCCGATAGATCCTCGTTAAAAGGATTTAGAGCGGACTCATTCCGATTACNAGGCCTCGTTAAGAGTCCCGTATCGTTATTTTTCGTCACTACCTCCCCGTTCGGGGATTGGTTAATTTGCATGCCTTCTGCCTTCCTTGGATGTTGCAAGGTTAACATCTAAGGTTGGAATGGGACAACTAAAGTCAAAATTTTTTAAGTTTATTTATGATCCAGGGTGTTTTTTTTTTTGTGATAAATGTCAACATAAGGTATTTATCTTTATTTTAAAACTAAAAATATTTCAATAGGAGGTTTATTTTGGATTTTATAAGTGTTTTTAATGATATAACTCTAAGTTGAGATTTTTGAAAGTGAAAAAAGTGCCAAAAATAATTGCTGTATTTTATTAATATTTGGTAAAAAGTTTCTAATTACATATATTTTAACTTATAAATAATAAAATCTTAAAAATAATTAATAGTTTTTGAAATATTATGAAATTATGTTTAACCTAGGATTAGCCTATGCTGAGACTTAACCAACTTTGGAGTGAGAATTTAATATTAACACTTCGCGGCCGACGCCCGATATAGCTCGGGCATTGTTATCAAGACGCGAATCCGATGCCNATTAAAGAAATAACAATTTTTTTAAAAAAGGCTAAATTATGGCAGTCTGGAGGGCTTGCCAAGTAAAAAAAATGTTAGTACAGAAAGTGTTAAAAGTTTTTATTTAAGAGTTCTTATGAATTTTTTATTGTTCTTTGTCTTTTAATCTTTAATTTGAGTTATAGTTTGTCAGATTTACTTGAGAAATACTCAAGTTATAGCACAATTAGATTTTGACCTGGCAGCCATCTTTGATTTTCAGAATTTACTGTTTTTGTGAATTATATCAAAGGCAGTCTTCATTTTGAGGTTCTGAAATCAATTGGCCTATATAATATATATTTGGAAAATAAATATCTAATCATTGTGGTTTGAAATACAATATTTAAAAATGCCTTGACTTGTGTTAAAAATTAATTAACATTGAGTTCTTGTATAGAGACATTGAATAGTAACTGTCAATTGATTTATTAATAAGTTGGTTTATTTTTGATGAATTCTCACCAAATTTGGTTTTTTGGTTTATTTATGTTTTTGGAGACTATAAACTGAATTTGGAGTTTTAAATAAAAAATTTTTGTGTATTATTCAATTTTAAATTACCCCTACCCCAAATTTTAAAATTTTAAATTTTTGATATATTGTAATAACTTTTTAAGTTATTGTTGAGATTTTATAAAAATTTGTTTTTGAGCTAATTTCAATATATTTTATTGGAATCACTCATTAGAAAATTGAAAAACTATAAAAAAGGTGTGTTTTTAATAAAGGTGTTTTATTTTGATTTTAACCTTATTTTTAATATTTTTTTTTTAACAAGTGTTAACACAGGGATGTATCCTTTATGTTAATATAACCATTTTTAATTGTGTTGAATGATCTCTTTTTGAACCAGACAAGGCTATATTTTATTTTTTGACTTGTTTTGGTTTAATAAAGACTATAATTTTTAATTGTGTTGAATGATCTCTTTTTGAACCAGACAAGGCTATATTTTATTTTTTGACTTGTTTTGGTTTAATAAAGACTATAGTATGTATAACCCAGGGGTCTTCAGGAAGGGTAATGTGAGGAGATCTGAAGGGACTAGAGGTGAATATGGTATATGGGTTTAATAATGCCAGAGGTAAAACAAGTTATGGATGGCCTCAAAGGAGACCTGTAAAAAGAGAGAGAGATGGGTTTGTTCAAGATAATGTACATAGTAACCAAGATGAAAAGAAGCAAAAGACTGAAAGGTTTGCCGATAATGACAATGAAACATATGCAAAGAAAGTAGGTAGCAGGAGTGTGATTAACAAGAGTGGAGAGGAAGTAAGAGAATCAAATAATGTGTGTTATAGTGATATGAGATCAAATGAGTTCATTGGTAAAGAGATTGCATGTCACCGCAGAAATGGTACGGTGATTGATGATTACCTAGTTGAAATAAAGAAAAAATATGGCAATGATTCGGTCATAATGATTTATCAGACCACTTTTAGGAGAATAGAGGCTTTTATTAAGAATAAAGAGTTGGCTATGAGGATGGTGAGGGAAGGAGTTGAAGTGAATGATGAATCTGTAATGTTTAGTCCTTTGAATCATTCAATACGATACATGATTAAAAACGTAATGCCATGGGTAAAAGAAGAAGCAGTGAGCCATGTATTAAAATCCTATGGTAAAGTGGTGCAGGGCTCAATGAAAGGAGAGTTCTGCAGTGATAAAAGCATTATGACTGGGGAAGTATCTTTATACATAATTAAAAGAATTGAAATAAATATCCCCAAATTTATGGCTGCCAAGATATGTAACGACTACCACAAGTATATCACACCGGCAGACATTTTGTGTTTTAACTGTGAAAAAGAGGGACATTGGGTCCAATTCTGTCAAATGAACTATGATAATGAGAGGGTAAGAAAAACATTGAAAATGACAGAAGGAAGAAAGGTCTTCCTGTTGAGTCTGATAAATTGGGGCCTGTGAGTAATGGTGATGAAAATGAAGATAAAATGGAGGTTGGTGATAGTGAAGAGGGTATTGCTGATGTTGTTTGTGGCAAAGAGAATGGACATGATCTGAAAAAGGAGTAACAGGGTGGAGAGGTGGTCTGTGATATAGTCGAAATTGATGATAAAGATTTTAGTCTTCCAACACAGAGTGTAAGGATGAGTGTTGGTAAAATGGAAGCTAAGGGCTAAAGAGATCCTAAGGGATGATGTACAAAATGGTGAACTTGTGGATGAGAGGAGTGTGGAGGGTGAACAAGATGAAGAATATGATTGTGATGGTAATAGAGTGCTCGGTTTATGTAAAGATCAGGAAAATTTGATGGATTTTCTTGAAGATCATGTGATATCTGAAATTTCACAAGAAGGCTTAGTCCAAACTCAAAATGCTTCAAGCAGTGAGGAAGTTAAGAATACAACAACACAGTTGGTATTAGATGGAGTAGGCAAAGTCAACAATTGATATATGAAGAAGGATTCTCCAAGAGTTGAAAAGCCTAGGGATGATAAATCAAGACTAGATGAAAATGGTATGCCATCTAAGTAGAGTAATGGAATAAGTATAGAGAATCAGGTCAAGAAGTTTGAGGCTGATAATGAGGAATTTTTGGTAAAGTCAGTTGTGAAGAAACAGTTTGAAGAAAAACGAGTACTAAGTGGAAGAATAACTAGGGAAGAAATTCTTGGGATACTGAAAAAAGCTGAATTAAATAGAGTAGGAAGGCAAAACATTATAGTGATGTCGATATAGCGAGATGTCATGGATTGGATGAAAAGCAGTTGTCTAGAGATGACTATTTGTTTCTTGAGCAAAACAAGGTATCTTTTGAGTTAAAGGGTTTGTTTACGGCAGTGAAAAAGTATGAGAAAACAAGATTACTAAGGGCTGTAAATCTAAAGAATTGTCAAGAAAGGTTAAGTAAAATAAAAAAGGGTGAGAAAGACTTAGCAAGGATAAAATATACTGAAGATGGCAAACAATTTATCCCGGAATGTAGTTCTAAAATGTGGCAGATTATCAAAACTATTGATCAGGCGATAGAGGAAAGGGGAGAGGAGAAAAATTTTCCATGTGAATTTTTCCAGTATATGACAATAAAAGACGTGGGCGAATTGATAGAGGGAGAGGATAATCTCATGTTCTTGAGGAGATGTGGGAGAGTACGGGATGTGTACGATTTTTGGCTCCAGATGTGTGATTTTATGGATTATTTTGATTTTGTGAAGGACTTCAATGCTAGGATTCTGGATGTAATAGCAAAGGGCTAAAATATGGAAATACAACAGACTGAGTTATTAAGTGTACTGAGGGGTTTTGGGTCGATAAACCTAAGACACCTTGGTGCAAGAAAAAAAAAAGAATTGAGATAATTCAAGAATTAGAGTAACATAGGTTGTTATTGGTGTCGACTCAGGAAGTAGGAGATAAGTCCATGAGAATGAAATTTGATGGTTGGACTTTCTTCTTTTCGAGTGCTCTTGTGGGAAAAATGGGAGTAGCATTTTTCTGGAAAACAGAACTCCAAGGAATGATAATGTGTGTTAAAGAAATCATACCTGGATTTTTGATACAGATGAACTTAGAGGATAGTGGAGTGAAATTGATAGTTTTGAATCTTTATTTACCCACTAATAAGCACGTGAACCACAAGAGAAATTTGATTTTTAATAAAATTAGAGAGATATATAGTGAAAGCCAGAATTGTAAAGTCATAATATCAGGTGACTTCAACATGCAGAGAGGGTCGTCCAAACAGCAAATAGACGAACTTGAGACAAGATATGGTCTTGTGGATGTTTGGCCTGCTTTGTGTCCTCAAGAAATAGGATCGACTCACAAGAGTGGAGGGAGATTGGATCATAATTTTTTGTCGGGTGAAATTCTGGATGGAAACATTGGTATGGATCTGATAGAGACTGAATTCTCTGATCATTTTATTGTACGGTTGAAGAAATCAGATAATGTTGCTCCCTCTGCTGGAATACCAAGGATTGCTACTTGGGTGTTGGAATTGGAAGAATTTGGAGAGGCTTGTGATAGAATGATAGAATGATAAGTGAACATTGTGCTGGGAAAGACTTGATGAGCTGTTGGGATGTCATGAAGGACAGATGGAAATACATTGCTGCTAGAATGGGTAGAGGTAGGAAGGAATGGATGAAATATAAAAAGAAAAGATATGCTAAAAACATTGATAAATAGGTAATGAATGAAATCCAAGGTGAGGAAGATATGAGTGAGGAAATTTACAACAGTTTTATAGATTATGATTTCAAGGCCAGTTATCAGGTGTTGGACAATGAAACGAAGTGGAAATATTATGACATGAAAAGGAAAAAAAATCTAGGAGGAATATTATGAACATTTATGTTGAGGAAACTCATGATTATAAAAGATGAAAAATTGGTGCATGCCTATGATTATTTCAAAGATGTGTTTTCAAAACATGATAACCTCAATGTGGATAGGAGAGAATATGATGATATTGAGTTGGGAACCGATGATTTAAATGGTGAACTTTAGGGGAATATAACTGTGGATGATATAAGTAATGCAATCAAGAATATGAAGAAGGAATCTGCACCAGGTCCTGATGGCATCCCTCTTGCCTTTTATGATAGACCAGTGGTGACTGGGGCATTGTTAATTTTATATAATGAAATAATTAATATTAAGACGTGTCCAAAATCGTTTTCCTGCTCAATTATAGCACTAATTCCTAAGAAAGAGGAAAAAAATAAAATTGAAGATTTTCGTCCCATCTCCCTGCTAAATTGCGATTATAAGATCTTTGCGAAGATTATGGCAGGGAGATTGGCACAAAAGGTCCAAAAACAAATAGGATTGGAGCAATGCTACTCTATAAAAGATAGGAAGATGTATCATATTCCTCAAATCCTGAATGATGAAATTGAATCTAGGAAAAAAAGGAAAAGAAACTTTGGCATTTTATCAATAGTTATGGCTAAGGCATTTAATACAATAAATCATGGCCATATATATGTAATTTTAAGAAAAATGGGTGTTTCCAAGGATATGGTTATAGTTTTGTTGAATCCATTGATCAATGCAACCACAAGAGTCAAAATAGATGGAGGATTGATTGATGAATTGAAAGTCAATAGGGGAGTTCATCAAGGAGACCCGCTCTCTGCAGTGTTGTTCNTAATAGCCATGGAATATAACATGTTGGGATTGAGAAAGATAGTGAGAGAGAGAGAGAGCAATGAATCAAGTACAGATATATCAATGGCCTTCACTTACACTGATGATGTGGTGGTTATGGCGGGAGAAGATGAAGTGGTTGATGATGTCCTGGAATGGTTTGAGAAGGCTCGGAGAACAACTGGAATGAAACTAAATGTCGGCAAGACCAAGATAATTTATGGTAAATATGATAGTGAGAGACCCATGAAAAAGTCAAAATATGGAATTCAGTGTGTGGACGGTTTTAAGTTACTGGGTTTGACGATTGGGAGGCTGGGTAGAAAGAGATCATTCGAATATTTAGTTAATACTGTAGAAAAGGAAATTAAAAAAATAATGTTTAGGTTTTTAAGAATATCGTATAGAGACAGAATGTGTCTCTTAAATGCTTCCGTCCTCCCCCACATTATATTTTTTCTGAATGTATATAGATTGAATCCAGAGCAGACAAAAATTGTAAACAGAATGCTTATTAATGCATTCTGGATTAATAAAAGGCATAGATACATTGCATTTAATAGATTATGTAAAGGGTTGTGGATGGGGGAATAGGATTTCCTAATTTAAAAGTCTACAGAATGTTAATTGACTTAGATAGACTTTTTAATGTTGTAAATAATGAACAAAATGTCTTAAAAACTTATGATAGTAAATTACTTATGGAAAAAATGAATTTTCAAAAATTGGAGGAAGTCTTGCTGGTGCACCACAGGTTTTATAAACAAAAGGAACTAAATACAGTGTGGAGAAATATAGGGAAATCAGTAAAGTTCCTAAACTTAAAAGGTAAGAATATAGAGCTAGATGAATTTATGTTCCAAAAAATTAAATTTAATAATACTTTATATTTAAATAATATAGGACCATATGCGAGCAAGCTCTTTTATAAGAAACAAACTATTTTGGAATATTTAAATGAAAAAATGAAGTCAATGAGCCAGTATAATTATAAGAAGAAGATTTTTGATTTTATAAAAGAAAACTGGGATTTAAATAAGAATACTAAAATAAAGACACTAGATCAAAAAATATATAATGTCTTAAGGGGCTTGTTTGCTTTTGATCCTAATAGTGAGATGGAGGTTCCGATTTATCCTTACAAAAAGAAATTGATCAGGGACTTTCTGAAAAGTGTTATTTGTGTTAGCCAGGAAGACGAAAAATTAGTCTATCCTTATGGGACTTCTGTTCCCCACATCTGGACAGATGCTCTTTGGAGGAGGAATAACAATTGGTTTGTAACTCCAAAAAGAGCTTATAGATTTAAATTTGCCTATAATGTTGTTTGTATTTTATGTGGGGAGGATGATGAAAGGGACCAGCACGTTTTTAGATTTTGTTCCTTCTTTTATTTCTTGAATGATTTAAAAGAAAAAAGTGAAAATAAATTTGTTGAAACAATAGAAAAGATTTATAAAGAAAAAAATTGGAAATTTAATAAGTGTATATTTAATCAGGCATGTGAGGCTCTGCATGCATTTATCATAAAGAATATATGGAAGAGCCAGGAGAGGTATAAATGTTGATAAGATTGAGACGCAAAGATGGAAGGAAGCTTTATTACAATTATACAAAAACGTGCTGATTCGATCATTTTAAAGTTGCTTTTGTTATATGTTTTTATTATAATTGTTTTTTAATATTGTTAATCTTATGTGTTGTAGGAATGAACAAGATCAATTTTAGAATTCAACACCTAGTTTGTTTGACAAGCGGAATGTCAGGCCTTGCTTGATATTTTTAATATCTTGCCTGTCATGATGCTTGCCAGGTAGTCTGAAATATACAACGTGAATGTTGCCTTTGTGGAAGGTATAAGTATTTTTAGTATAATCTTTTTTTATTAATTGCTGAATTTTTTATAGATTATTTGGGTATTTTTTGTGTGTTATGTAATTTTCAATTTAATTTTTTATGTTTTAGATTGGTTGTGTGAGTGATACTATATTTGCATGGGTGGAGAAATGCAGGTGGCCTGGCATGCGTCGCTTGTATTATTTGATGAAGCTTATGCAATGGGTAGTGGATCTTACTCAGATTTTGACATTAGCTGTTGGCCCAGAGAAATTATGGTTTAATTGCTTTGTTTGTGTTTAATGTTAGGATACCTTATAGGAGAAATTATTTTTTATGGTAAAGTTCGTGTTCTCATCATTTCCATGTATCATATAGAATAGGTATATTTAAAGGATTAATGCTTTTATTTACTTGTAAAATGTATTTATTATTAAGTTTTTTCTAAAGGTGCATTCATATAAGAGATAAATCATTTACTCATGGATTATAATATATTTATTTACAAGTTTTTTTAGTGTTTTTATTAATTCCTTCAGTTAAATTATAGAGATATCATAAATCATAATTCACTTCATAGCAGTTTTTAAATTTTTAAGCTCTTGAATTTTTATTGATAATTTGGCACTTGATTTTTGAAATTAGGAAAAAACAAACTAGAGTAAAAGGCCCGTTTCTTGTCACTAAAAGGACTTGATATCCTTGGACGTGCAAGATTCCGGCGACATAGTATGCCTTCCTTGGATGTGGATGGAGCAACATCTTTGTGAATTTGGAGCTGAAAGAATGGCAAGGGAGGCGCAAAAACTTGATGGATCTTGAAAATGAAGGTAGATGTATTTAGATAACATTATTACCTTTAATTTGATGTATCGTTTGTTTATTTTGATCAAGTATTGCCCGATATATGATAGTCTTAAAGACTACATATCTTATAAGCTTAGGAATTGTTATGTACGGTATTTAAATGTTCATGTGCGCAAAAATATTTGTTAAAAGAGGATAAGAATGTATTAAAAGGAGTCTTGGTGGATGAAAGAAACAATTAATTTTGCCAGAAGAAACCTGTTAATAGTAAATGAGTGTCTGGAGGTTGATTAGTTTTGCACATAAGCCTAAGCTTAGAAAATTTGACCAATTTTGGATTCAAATAGGGAAAAATCTAGGGTGTAAAACAAAGTGGAATGAACACCTGGATGATCTACGTTTTCTAAGCTTTAATTTGGTATATAAAACAGTAAAAATAGAGAAATTTTGGCAAAGATACAAGTGATTAAAGAGCACTGTGGTCCACCATCTTTGATTTCCTTAAAACAGGAAGTGTACATAATTGAACAACAAGGAATTGGAAAAATAGAATTTTGATGAGACCAGTCCTATATATCTTGTGATTTGTCTAGACAACTAGATATTCAAAATAGAAATTGTAGCTAGGCATCTTAATGTCCCCGTGTTAAACATTATTTAACATAGGGATAGCCTAGTCACTTCATAGTAATGTTTTATACCTTTGTAACTTTCTTTTTTGTAGTTATATATTAACCAAAGTTGGTAATAACATTGGAAATAACATAATCTACTTATAATATACATTTTAGACTTCTATGTGGGATAAAAGTGGTATATTTACATTGACATTACACCTACCCCAAATAATATTGTGTGATTAAAACAATAAACCTTAATATCTTTGTTGATTTTTGGATTAGAAAATTGAAAATTGGGTGGTAGATGGTCCTTGATATAATAAGGACATTAATAAAAAATATTTTGAGAATTTCAAATAATTGTTTTTTTTTTCAATTTTTATAAGATAATTTATCTAACTTTGTGAGTTAACGTGCCATAACTTTTTCTCAGAATTAGAGAAAAGAATAAAATTTTTTGGAGAGGCAGATAATGAGATAACACCTAGAATCTAGTATGTGAATACTGATTCTGGCTGTTGGTATTGTAGTTATAGGCCCTCAAAAAAGAACCTTCATTATTGAGGTTTTTTTCTTTTGTGATTTTGTTGTTTAGAACTCAACGTTTGTGCTTGCAATTCTTTGTGAATGCAAAATAGAGAGGTTACATTGGAATACTAAATAATCTATGTTTTTGGGCTGCTGAATTTTGAGTAATAACATGTTATTGTTGCTCTATTGGAAGTATTAAATTTTAAATAACTTGTAATTTTTTGTTTATGGTTTCTGAATACTAGAGAAATTATTATGTAAATTAATAGATAGAGTGTTTCACTGGTGTTACCAAAATAGTCTATTTTAATTTTGGTTTTTAATAATAAAGAGTTTTAATATATTTATATTGTAATATTTTAAATAACAAATCTGGGATTTTTAATTATTTATTTATTTTTTAAAATTAATATTATATAATTGAAAATTTGTTATATTAACTAGTGTATATATATATGTATGTACATGGTGATTTCTTGTTGGTGTATTTGTCAATGATTAGTGCCAAATGGGGAGTCAAATACATCGGGACAGGATAGAAGTTTGTTTAAAAGACTTGTCCCAAATGAAAAAGTGAACGAATGAAGGAGAGGAGGACAAGCAAAAAAGCATTTCCATCAGAGTGAGGGAGAGGAGGGAGAAATGAAGAGAAATAAGGTAGAAAATGAGGAAGAGAGTCCAGTTGAAAGTGAGAATGGAGGGAGAAAGACATATGCTGCGGCTTTGATAGATAAGCAGATCCCACAGGAGAATATGGAGGAGGATGGTGTTGTGGGTTCGGCTTACAAAGACAAAAGATCTATTGAATATATGAAGAGAGGGATCTATTTTTTTAGGAAGGCTGGTACAGTCATGGCAGACTATTTAGATGCATTGAATAGGAATTATGGAGAAGATGCTGTCGAGATGATTTATCAGGTAGCCTATAAGAAAATAGAAGCTTTTGTTAAAAATCAAGAACTGGCATATAGGATAGTGAATGAGGGAAAGGTGCAATTGGGAATACAGAAGATAAGAATGTATTTGATGAATAGAGCCCCCCAAAAATTGACAATAAAGAACGTAATGCCATGGTTTTCAGAAATAGAAGTAATTGAAGCCCTGAGTATATATGGTCAGGTTGTGAAGGGCTCGATTGAATATGAAACTGTTCAAAATGCGGACAAATACAGAACTAAAGTAAGATCTGGCGTAGTAAATTTAGTTATTAATGTTAAGAATGGTATTACAATTCCACCCTTTACAGCGATGAAGATAGGTATGGACTATCATAAGTGGTACATGGCCCCCACAGAAATAGAATGATTTAATTGTGGAGGAAGAGGACACAGAATTAGATTTTGTGGAGAGGATAGAAAGGTGAGAGAAGATGATGAAGAAATGGGGAAAAATCAAGAAAAGGATAAGCAAGAGGAGACCTCAATTAAAAAGGCTGAGCAAGTGCACAAAGTGGGAGAAGTAAGTGGCTTACCCTTAAGAAAAAATAAGATAGGGGAAAACGGTACTATAGGTGAAGAGGTGGATGTAGAAAGACACCAGATTAATGTAAATGAAGGAGTTGATTTGCAGGAATCTCAAAAGCCTGAGGTCCAAATGGAGTTGGGAGAAGTGGAAGAAAAGATGAATGATGATGAGAGAGTTGTTGAAGAGGATGGAGAGAATGAAAAAGTGATTGGAAATCAAGAGGAGATGAAGAGTGAGAGGAGAGGTAGTCAGACATGTGTAATGACTGTATGGAGATAAAGAGATGAATGTATAATCCCAGTGTGTGGTGGGAATTGATATGGTGCAGAGAATGGCCTTTCAAGATTTGGAGGAGAAAATTGATGGGATTGGTGAGCATGGAGATGGTAAAATAGAGAGAGAAAATATGGATAAAGATGAGAGTGACCTTCGAGTTCAGCACAATGATGAATGGGTCAGAAAAAAGGAACAGATACAAACAGTTAGAATGTTTATTGAGAGTGTAAAGGAAAACAATGAAAAATATATAAAAGAAACACAGCTTGGAAGTCAGGGAGAGAGAGAGGATGCAGGTGATAACAGAGGAAGAGAAGAAAGAGATGGTGAGAGAATGACTAAAAATAAGGATGGCATCAGTTGATGGAAGAGATGTGAATGAAGTATTTGAAAGTGTAGAAAAGGATAAAGGAAGAGAGTTGAAGGATCACCAGATGGAGGAGGAGAGGAAGGGAGCTGTGTTGGAAGTGCTTGAAATTCTAAAGAAAGCTGTGATAAATAGACAGAGAAAGGTAAAAATATACAGTGAATTGATATTGGACCAATATAGGATTGAAGAACTAGAGGAGCTTAAGGAAAAAAATGCAGAGTTTTATGAAGAAAGAAAAAATGTTGAGAGAACTGAAGCACTTTATAGAATTTAAGAGGAAACATGAAAAACAAAGAAATGAAGATATGGAGATGAGGAAATATTAGGAAAGGTTGGATAATTTGAGGAGAGAGGAGGAAAAATAATTTAATAATAAACAGAATGTTGAAGTTGTGATACCGGAATGTCCTTCGAAAATTGCTCAACTTATCAAAACAGTGGACCAGGCGGTGATGAAGAGAAAAGGTAAGAGAAGATTCTCAGAGGTTTTTTTTTTCAATATACGGATCTGTGAGAGATAAAGGGTTTCCTGCAAGATGAAGATATATTGAGAATGTTGAGGGAGTGTGGAAGACTCAGAAATGTATATGAATTCGCATTACAGTTTAGTGAAAAGAAAAGAAATCAGAGTCTTGAAGGAGATTTCCACAGCAAGGTGTGGGAATTTATCTTAATGAAATAAATGGGAGAGGAACAAAACATGATAAAAAGAATTATTGGGGGCATTGCATCTTTCAATGTTAGAGGATTAGCAAATAAAAACAAGAGATTGGAATTGGTGATGTGGATAAATGAACTAAACTGAGTGTGGTTTCTTTACAAGAAACGAGAGATACGGGCTTCAAGTTAAATTTACCTGATTGGAGTACTTATATGTCTGCAGGAGTAGAAAAGACAATAGGAGTTGCTTTCCTCTGGAGATCTTATAATGATTATGTAGAGAAGGTTTATGAGGTGGTTAAGGGCAGAATGATAGTAATGGACATTGAGACAATGCAGAAAAAGGTAACATTGATTAACCTATACCTTCCTACAAATAAACATAGAAATGAGGAGAGAAAGAAGATTTACAGTAAAATAGAAGAAATGATGAGAGAAAAGCCAGAAAGAAAGTATATTGTGAATGGAGATTTTAATGTCCAAAGAGGTTCATCTAAGAAGAACATAGAAAGAATAATGAGTGAATATTGTTTATGAGATGTATGGAAAAGTATTGGGGAGGAGAGCGGAGATGGAGGCGCAACACACTCGGCAGGGAATAGATTAGATGTAATATATGTGTCAATTGAATTAATGAAATATGTTAAGGATATCAACTTGATACGGTCCTCAATGTCGGATCACAAAATGGTCAGATTGATGGTCGAGAGGTGTGGTAGAAAAGGCAAAGTAGGTGATTGGATAGTTCCGGAGTGGGTTATTGCAAAGGAGGAGTTTCAACAAACAGTGAATATAAGATGTCAGAGATGGTTGAATAGAGATTGTGGAGTGGGAGAATGGGATGAGATGAAGAATGATTTTGTAGAAGTTGCCAAGAGATTTGTAGGGCTAAGAGGACATCACCTGACAAAAGTCAAAAGATAAGTAAATAGAGGAGTTGAAAAAGTTTTGTGACTGAATATGATAGAGAATGTTGGGAAATATATAAACAAGATTTTGGAAAATATGAGAGTTATGATTTTAGAACAAGGCATCCAGTACAGGATAATATCAAGAAATGGAAATGGTTCCAGGATGAAGAAAGGGGAAGAAGGAAAGTAGATGATATATATGATGAAGAACAGAAAATATATGTAAAGGAACGGTGAGAAAAATAGAGAATGTGTTTATAGATACTATGAGGAATTGTATAGAAACAGAGAGGAAGAGAGGAGAGAGAAAGAGGAATACAGAGGAATTAAAAGGATGACAAGGGAGGAGGCACAATCTTTGGAAAAGAAAATTACATTAAATCAAGTAGAAAAAGCAGTAAAAGAAATGGAATTGGGAAAAACTCCGGGTCCAGACGGATTGAGTTTGTTTTTCTATAGAAATAATCCTATTGTGTTGGAGATTCTGGTACAGCTATATAATGACATTATTCTAGAAGTGATTCCCAGATCTTTTATTGAGTCTACCACTGTTTTGATTCCCAAAAAAGATAATAAAAATACAATAAAGGATTTTAGACCGATTTGTCTGTTGAATTCAGACTATAAAATATCTGTGAAGATCATGGCAGATAGACTGAGTCGGTGCCTCAAAAAGACTAGGGAAGGAACATAGTTATGCCCTTAAGGGAAGAAAAATGTCACATATTTTGAGAATATTATCTGATAAAATAGAGAATAATAGGAAAAAGAAAGTGAATTATTATGTGGTTTCATTTGACATAAGTAAGGCTTTCGATACTGTGAATCATAGTCATTTATACATGACAATGAGAATGATGGGAATAGAGGAACATACAGTTAAGATGATACTGAATCCTATAATAAATGCAAGAACTAGGATACGTTTTTCTGGGATGAAAACTGACGAAATATTGATTAAAAGAGGTATATTATACACCAAGGCGATCCTTTCTCGGCATTGTTATTTGTAATGGTAATGGAGCTTAATATGGTGAATATGAGACAGATTATCGAAAAGTGTGCCCAGAGGGATAGAAATAAAACTGCCGCTGTTATGGCATACGCGGATGATATTGTTGCAATGGTTGAGAAGGAGAGCGACATGGAAGAGATACTCATATCCTTGATCTCGAACTCGGAAATAACCGGTTGGAGATTAAATCTACAAAAGACAGTATATATGAAAGAGATCTATGTAGAGGTAGAAAAACGTATACCAAGTCATGGAATCCCAGAGGTTAATTGTATGAAAATTCTGGGGGTGTTAATAGGAAGAAACGGCAGAAAAAAATCGATAGAGGCATTGAAAATCAAATTGAAAGAAGAAGCAAGTAAATTACTGTTCAAACTGATTAATGTCTCATATAGAGATAGAATAAATAATATGATCCAGGCATATATGGTGCCTCACATAATTTTGGTTCTTAATTGTTATACGTTAAACAGGAATCAAATAAAAGAAATACAAAAAATTTTAATAGACACATTCTGGTTAAATAGAAGATTTCGATATATAAAGAAGGAAATATTGTTACAAAGTATAGAGAAGGGAGGTGTGGGCTTTCCGAGTGTAATGGTGATGTCTTATATGGTAACATGGAACAGAGTAAAAAATTGCATATTAGAAGATAATATTTTGGCAAAAGAAGATCGAAGAATGTGGAGAGAGATTTATGATTTGGAGAGAGGAGTTTAGCTGTTATTGTTGGATGGAAAGTGTTATGCATGTAGAGATTTGGTGGTGTCATGGAAAAAAGTTGGTAAATTGTTGGAGAAGTTGAACATAAAATGTGAAAAAATAGATGTTAACTTGTTCCTAGCACAAAAATTGAAATATAACAAGATGCTATATATGAACAACAAGAAACCAAAACATAACAAAACGGTGCCGAGGGGCATCACCATAAAGGAATTCTTAGAAGAAGAGACGAACACATGGAATAAATATATTTATAAAAAGGAGATATTGAAATGTATTGAAGAGAATTGGAGGAAGATGTAATAGTTAGAAATAGAGTAATAGGAAGTGAATTGGAAAGGTTGTTGCCTTGTTTTAGATCATTGAACTTGTATAATGATGAAATGGTGGAGGTGATGACATGTGGATCAGCAACTATGAAAAAACATTTGACCGTTATGGAATGTGGAGAGGAGGATGAAATATTGGAAAGGAACTATTCGAGAAACAACATGATACCTAGAACATGGAGTGATTCAATGTGGAGGAGGAGGAATAAATGGTTTTTGACTCCGCGAAAAATAGTTGCAATGAAGTATACTACAAATTTTAAATGTATTTTATGTGGTGTGGAAAATAGTGAGGATGATCATATTTTTAATTCATGTGTATTTTTTAATGAATTTTTAAAAGGGGGAAAAAAGTGAAGAACACCTTTGTGAAGAAAATTGAAAAAGATTATGAAGAGATTGGAAAAAGGTTTATAAAAGAAGATTATGAGGAAGTAGTAACTGCTTTACATGTACATATCATATTACAATTATATGGGAAAGCAAGAAAAGGAATTGATGTAAATAGGAATGACGCGTTGTCATGGAGAGGTGCTCTATTAAAAATATATAGAAATGTGATAAATATAAATGATTTGAAGTAGAAATATTAAAGAAAGAGAATATGTAATGATTAAATGAGAGGCAGATCTCCATGACGGTGCGTCTAATAAATTATTTAATCTAATTTATTTATTTTTTTAGTATATATTATTGATTGAAATGTTTTTAATGATTATTCTTTTTTTTTTAAATCGTAATTGATGTATTCATACATGATAGAAATGGAGGAGTTTTTATGTGGCTCTCATTGGAATAGTTTGAGGGATGAAGTGTCCAACTAAAATATCATCTTTGGATGTGGTTGGATATAACATCTTCCGGTGTGAGCTGGTGAGAGATATAGGGAAATGGAGTTTTCTGTGAGAAATGAATGAAGAAATGGAGAAAATGGCTGTGTTTTTAAATGAAAAGGATGTTGATTTAAGTTAAGGGAAGGACAAGGGAGATCTTGCATACGTCCCCTGAGTCCTTAGTATATTTTCGGAAATCTCATCCTTGTTAATTTAAGATAATAATTTTTAATAGAATTTGATAGAATGGTTTGATAAAACAAGTAATTTTGAACACCAGTGATTTTATGTAATATAGATAAGTAGAACTCGATATATCCAAGGTTTTATATAAAATTTTATTTGGAATAATTGTTGTAGCATACTATGTTTTTAAAGGTTAATTATCAATGTAATTTTTTTTAAAACAATCATTTTAATGTAAATATTGAAAATTTTAGATGATACTTTTAAAATATTGAGAGATTTGGAATGGAATGAAAGAGATAGGAAGAGTTAGAAACAAACAAGAGTAAAAAGCCCATCACCTATTGAATTGAGGGTATATTTCCCTTGAGGATTAGGTGAACGGCAATATAGTATGCCTTCCTTGGATGTGGTAGCTGTTTCTCAGGTTCCCTCTCCAGAATCGAACCCTGATTCCCCGTCACCCGTTATGACAATGGTAGGCGTCTAACCTACCGTCGACAGTTGATAAGGCACACATTCGAAAGACTAGTCGCCGTTAGGTCGGATGCGGATGTTGCCGCTCGGATGACCTAATGTTTACCGGCGATCTGCTAGGAGGTTATCCAGAGTCGTCAAAGGGTCAACAAGAACGGGAGCCTGGCCGTCACGAGGATGGCAGGTGGACCCAGTCGGTTTTGAGCTGATAATGGTGCCCTTTCCAACCGACAGTCGTTTTGACGGACGGGGCAGCCAGGCAGGGCTTAGTTGCATGTATTAGCTCTAGAATTACCACAGTTATCCGAGTAGGATGTGGTACGGTCTAATGAATCATAACTGATTTAATGAGCCATTCACAGTTTCACTTTAATTAGACCTAGGCGAGTACTTAGATGTGAATGGCTTAATCTTTGAGATGAGCGTATGACTACTGGCAGGATCAACTAGGTAAAGTCTATGTTTTTCCTCTTCGGTGCTACCAGCTCGCCCCCTTAGCCGGTCACTGCCTTGTGACCTCAACACACCTCGGGTCACCGCCGGTCGGACGGCCATCTTTCCATCCACCGGCTTCTCTTTCTTTACTTATTCGCACAGGGTGAAGGTGGCCTGCCACGAAACCATCAACGGCTGTTCCCTCCTTCCCCGACATCGGCACCCATCGGGCCCAACACCTCACTTTTTTTGCACCAGGACCTGATCCCCACTCTCTCCCTCTCTTAACACCTCCCACCACCGATCAGGTGGCGGGAGATCTACCTTCCGTGAACCGTTCAGACATGGAGGTCCGACGACACCGTAGGTCTTTTGGGTAAGAATTGTTTTTCAGAGGACTGCGTGACTTAGAGCTGATTTGTAAAAGAACCGGACGGTCCTGAGTGCCTAAGAAAGTGACAATGGTCAGGGCTTCACCATTGCCCGTCAGGTGGACGGATGGCAGGCCCACACCACAGGCCTTTTGCTTTCCATCCATTGTGTGGGGGGGAACTGGCATGCTACCCCGCCTGCCTCTGTCCTCGCACCCTCGAGGATCACGATTCCCTCTGGAAGGTCGGGGCGTGGGAAAGTCATTTGCCACCAGGAACATTTCCTTTTCGGCCCGAAACTTTTGGTACGATAAGGGTCAGGGCAAGGTACCGGAGGAAGGTTGAGCCGTACCCCCTCGGCTTGACACCTTCAACGGTCACCGTGCTTTGGCCGCCTGTGCCTGGGCCGAAGACGGACAGCAAGCCCACAAAACAGGCCTTTTTGCATTCTGTCCATTGCATGGGGTGAAACTGGCAAACCACCCCGCCCGCCTCTGTCCTCGCACCCTCGAGGATCAAAGATTTCCCCCATGGTGGGGTCGGTACATGGCCGTTACCGGACCGGTTCCTTCGAAATCCACCCTATCGAAGGTTTGGAAGGACCGGCGGAAGGTTGAGCCGTACCCCCTCGGCTCCACACCTTCAGCGGTCACCGTGCTTTGGCCCCCTGTGCCTGGGCCGAAAAGACAGATGGGAGGCCCAGACCATGGGCCTTTCACTTTGCATCCATCGTGTGTGTGGGGGGGGGGAACTGGCACGCCACCCTTCCCACCTCTGTCCTCACACCCTCGAGGATCATGATTCCCCCTGGCAGGTCGGGGCGTAGGAAAGTCATTCATTACCGGGAACACCTTTCCCTTCAGCCCTAACCCTTCGTTCAGTAAGGGTCAGGGTGAAGGACTGGTGGAAGGTTGAGCTGTAACCCCTGGGCTCGACACCTTCAGCGGTCACCGTGCTTTGGCCGCCCATGCGTGGGCCGAAAAGATGGACGGCAGGCCCACACCATTGGCCTTTTCCTTTCCATCCATTGTGTGGGGGGAACCAGCATGCCACCATGCCCGCCTCTGTCCTTGCACCCTCAAGGATCATGATTCTGCCTGGTAGGTCTGGACCATATGCCTAACCCAGGTGATGGTCTTTGGTTTGGCGTGAAAATGGGCAAAGGGGAGCTGAATGCCCTAGACTGGTTGGGCTCGGACGGTCGACCCCCCGACCGTCGTCCTTTGCCCAAGGCAATGGGTAAACTCCCATCATTGCTCTCCTGCACTTACTTGGCTGACGGCGTGCAAAGGGGTGCTAGGCACCTGGGACTGGTTGGACTCGATGGTCGGGGGACCGCCTGATGCCCAAAGCGAATGATATCATGTATCCATCACTTCCGACACTTGCTCTCCATAGACCATGTGCCTAACACCGGCACGGTCTTTTGGTTTTGCGGTGAAAACTGGCAAGAGGGCGATGTGCACCCTGGATTGGTTGGGCTCAGACAGTCAACCCCCGACCATTGTCCTTTGCCCAAGGCAACGGGTAAACTTCCCATCATCGCTCTCCGCACTTACCCAGCCGACAGCAGGCAAGGGGGCGCTTGGCGCCCAGGACTGGTTGGACTCAACGGTCGGGGGACCGCCTGATGCCCAAAGCAAATGATATCACACGTACCCATCACTTCTGACACATGTTCACCTTCAACCGTGCGTCACTCTCCAGCGACAGTCTCGGTGCCATCGACCGTGCGCCACACCCAGCGATGGTCTTTGGTTTCACATTGTAAATGGGCAAGGGGGCGCTAGGCACCCGGGACTGGTTGGACTCGGACGGTCGGCGGACTGCCTGTCACCCAAAGCAACGGGTAAACCTCCCACTGCCGCTCTCTGCACTTACCCGCCGACAGCGGGCAAGGGGGCACTAGGCGCCCGGGACTGGTTGGACTCGACGGTCGGAGGACCGCCTGACACCCAAAGTGAACAATATCACGTACCCATCACTTTCAACACTTGCTCACCCTTGACCGTGCGCCGACGGCGGCACGGTCTCGGTTTTCATGTTGAAATGTTTCCTGCCTTCACACTCTCGCCTTCGGCCGTGGACCGGGCTACCATCATCACATGACCTTCCTCCAGCCAGCTACCTGGCCTTTTTGTCCTCTTTTTCAGGATATAGGCTTTAAAGAGGCATGATGGACCCGAAGTAGCTTGATTACCGTCATACTATACACTCTCCTACCACCCACATGCACGTACATAAAATACCGGGTATGTACGGGAGAGGCCGCGATGTGGGCACCAAACACCGTTATTTATAGTCCTAACATGCTTTTAATTTTTCTTTCCATTGTCGTTTCTGACAACTATCTCTCCTATATATATATATATATACTGTCGCATTTGAGTTCGTACCCCAGTCCTACTCCAGAAAAAAAAAAGTTCACCCAGGGTCGTCACGGAAAGGTAGTCGGTAAATTGAGCGTCATATGGCCGATACTCTCAGAATTGCGTTAAAATGCTTTTTTCCGAGCTTGTTCAGAGAGAATACTTCTCCTATATATACTGTTGCATTTTCAAAAGTACCCCAGTCCTACTCGTCTTGAAATCCGAAAAAACTGAAAAAAGCATAACCTTCTTCTACATCATACTTTTTCTTTACGGTGCCGGTTGATGCACACCTTCCACCAGGAAAGCATCACCTTATTCTACATCATTGTGTATTTTACGGACGGTTCTTTTTTTACTATGTTATATGGGAGAGCGTCACCACATCCAACTATAAAAATAGATTTTAAGCTTTACTAGCCCTCTACCCATCTTGTGATAAGAGGTCGACCTGAATTGTCAACACAAAAAAAAAAAAAATATATTTCTGTGGACTTAGGAATTTTCTACACTTTGTGTGCTTTGTTCTGATGTGTCAAAGTGTTCCTGAGGCCCGACTTCACATCGGTCGTGCTTCGGCTCCTGACCCATCAGTCACTATCGTGACCGGTGATGGTCATCTGTACCTTTTCCCGTAGCATCTAAATACTCGCCGTACACCATACTATTGTGAAAAAAGTACAGGAATGTCGTCAACCTCTACAACTACATACTTTGTGACGGAGATGTTTCTCTTAGATACACTGTAAGAGCGTCACCATATCTAACTTTAAAAATCGATTTTAGTCAATACTAGCCCTCAACCCATCTTGAGACAGGAGGTCGACCTGACTTGTCAAAGTGTATGGATTTTAGTTTTATTTTTTTTTTTGAATTTTACAAGTCTACTTTTTGTGCTTTGTACTGATGTGATAGAGTGTTCCCAAGGCTGAACTCCACCTATGTTGTCTTTCGGCCGCCGATGCCTCGTGCGCAACCGGATGTGATGACGGCCATCCAACGTAGCTCCGACGGCGACATCCGACCACTCTCTGTACTACTGCGAAAGAACCATGGGAAAGAAGTGACCTTGTGCTACAACATACTACTTTATTGTGACCTGGACGTATCTTCAAGGTCGTCGTTCTGCCGCTGACATCTCATCGGTCAACGATCACAACGGCAGACACCGAACCCAACTTCTACCATAGCACCAAAAACACTCACCGCACACCACCCTACCGTAATGGTAGTATGTGACCCTAACCCGTATGATCATGCTCGGTATCCACCATGCCTACTTCCGAGCCGTTTACCACCCTACCAGACTCACCTAAGATTGTGGATCCAACACCGACCGGCACCAAGGTCTTCAGTCTACCGCCATCCTCCGATGTGGAAAAGGCTGCCCCGGTCTTGCCCTAACCCAAAGACCGTGGATCCAACACCATACCATGTACCATGGCCTTGTCCAGTCTACCGCCATCCTCCAATGTGGAAAAAGCTGCCCCGGCCTTGCCCTAACCCAAAGACCGTGGAACTAACACCATACCATACACCCAGCCTTATCCAGTCTACTGTCATACTCCGATGTAGAAAAAGCTGCCCCAGCCTTGCCCTAACCCAAAGACCATGGACCCAACACTATACCATGCACCATGGCCTTGTCCAGTCTACCACCATCCTCCGACAGGTAAAAAGCTGTCCCAGCTTTTCCCTCACCTATAAATGTGTGTACCCGACATCGACCGACACCACGGCCTTCTTCAGTCTCCTGTCATCTTCTGACGAGGGGGAAAAAACTGTCCCAAACCATTTTATCTAACCCAACACCCCTCGGCACTCGGTCTACCATCTCTACTCCCGCCATCTACCACCACTGTACTTTATACGTTTACTTTTTTTCCACTTTGTACTCATCGGGATGGAGCGTCGAGTGACCATCGATGTAAATTTACTCTCGCTGTTGACCACTGTACTTTTGTGATGGGGGAAGCTTAGTACGCGGAGGGTAGCATGTCAACCCCCTTGACCAAATGTACCATCGGCCATACTTCTACCATGATAGCCACCTACTACTCGCCGTACACCCTACTACCATTAACAACGTATATCATCAAAGATGATTTTTACCAAAGTCACAAGAAATAGCGTTACCATGTCCAACTATGAAGAATGATTTTAGACACAAACCAAAAAGACCAAA
>PXIH01S0000351.1:60879-73693 GCA_003024985.2 Euperipatoides rowelli
ATATTTAGCTCTACTTTTTGCACACCATGTACGCTTAGGAAAGTGTTTCCCCGTGGCTGGACGTGCCGGCACCCGTACTTTGGCCGACGATGACTCATCTGCCATCACCGGTCCCGGTGGACCTACTTTGCCGGACCTCAAAACTAACCCTGCAAGTTATAAATCATCAGTCCACTAACCCTAACCTGATGGCAAGCCTCCTCTACCTCTGACGGTAGCATCTAGGCACTATGCCGTACACACTGTACTAGTGTGTGTGAAAGAAGTAACGTGTACATCGTCACCTGGATCAGCCACTTGATTTAAAAAAAAAATATTTTTTAATCCACAGCAGAGGATGGGCGTCGGACCTTGCCGATGAATCCTCCAGCTGAAGGCTGAGTTTCAATAGATCATGGTATGGGGGCTGTTCTACCAAGTACAACACCTCGACCGACACTCAAGTCGTCTACGAACAATTCGATGCCGGGATGTCAACGAAGGGGGTGACCCTCCGACTATGGCAGTGTAGCGTGAGTTTCGGCCACAGTCTGCCGTGTTAGTCACAGGGTCAGGGGAACAGGTCGGGGCCAAGCCCAGTGAGCGGTGGCAACCCTTAACATTACCTTGCAAGAACCCAAGCACCAGACCGAATCCTCACGACGTGGGCTGGATTCCGACTTGGAGGCATTCAGTCATAATCCGTCAGACTCTGCTTCGCACCACCGGCCTTTCGACCGAGCGTGAGGACCGAACATCCAAACCCACGGTTCCTCTCGTACTGAGTGGAATTGCCGTGGCGAGGACTTTACCGTTAAAAAACGCTTTCATCGGTAGGGTAAACCTAACCTGTCTCATGACAGTCTGAACCCAGCTCACTTTCCCTGCTGGTGGGTGAACAATCCAATGCTTGGCGAATTCTGCTTCACAATGATAAGAAGAGCTGACATCGAATGATCAAAAAGCGACGTCGCTATGAACGCTTGGCCGCCACAAGCCAGTTATCTCTGTGGTAATTTTTCTGACACCTTTCGCTTAAAACTCTTAAAGTACATGAGGGCGCGGGCGACCACCATTTCCCCTTTGCACATCCCCATGTGAAGGGGAACATGTTTCCAAGGCATGAACATGGAAGCCCGAATATGCCCTTTCGGGTTGGGGGGCGAAAGGATCGATAGGCCGCGCTTTCGCGGTCCGCATCCGTACTGAGGATTAGGATCGAGTGAGCTTTTGCCCTTTTGATCGAAGCAAGGCTACTAACCTTGCTGAGCTCACTTAGGACACCCACATTACACTTTGATGGATGTACCACCCCAGTCAAACTCCCCACCTGATTTTTTACTTTCCCCAATGCACGGTGTTCCGAGCAGCGCCAGACTGCAAGGCTTCGTGTGCATGCCCACCCCATAACCTTTGGAATCCGAACCTCTTGACCGTCCACCTTCGATGCCACAGGAGGCAATGTTTGAAAATAGAAAACCTACGGAAAGTGGGACACTCCCTTGCTCCGTTATTTTTTTTCACCTGGCTCCTTTTTGGTGGGCCCGGCAGACCGGGTCAAGAAGATAGGACCTCACTGACCATGGGGAAGCATGACCACTGTCACCCGGATGACCGGTGGGCACGGCGGGTGAGAAAACAGCACCGCCGCCACTTTAATTCAGCCCACTTGAAAACTTGTAAATCGGCCGGCAAGGCTGACCGACAAACCGGCCACCTCAGCGGATGAGCGAAGAAACAGTCGCAGTAGAGGTATTTTACTGACAGACGGTGATGGTTTTTTGATGGCCGCCGACCCACCTCCCACTTATGCTATGCCTCCGTATCCTTGCAAAGTCAGACTAGAGTTAAGCTCAACAGGGTCTTCTTTCCTCGCCGATTCCACCAAGCCCATTCCCTTGGCTGTGGTTTTGCTAGATAGTAGATAGGGACAGTGGGAATCTCGTTCATCCATTCATGCGTGTCACTAATTAGATGACGAGGCATTTGGTTACTTATATATGTTTTCTGTTTAGGACAGATCTTTATTGCAATAATAAAAGAAAAAGATAAAAAAAGAGATAGGACAAGGATATGCTCCCTCCTTCTCACATAGAAATAAAATATGTATTTAAGTGTTAATACTCCATCACTTCCTGAAAAATTGGTAGGTGCACAGCACACCCTTAATACCGCTGTCACACAATATGCCTCTAAATTTCAAACCTCTTGCACCTATCACCAGTGCCTCAACTGAGCATGAATTGCCCATTAGTCTTTCTATACCTTCTTTAAGGCATAAGTATTTATCTACCTTATCTTGGTAGACCTTATTTAATGCTCTCTTACTCCCTGTGTCTTAGGGAATCGCACTATCGACAATCATTGAGCAGTCAGGATAGTGTATAACCATGTCTGGTTTAAGTCACTCCGTTCGGAGCAACAATTAGCGGTTCTTTTATAATTTCGATTGGTTCCTTCACCTTGTCTAAAAGGCGTAAAAAACACTTAGACATTTCATTATGTCTAACAATTCTAGGCAAGTGTGTTGGGGGGCACACTTGAGTTATATGCGATATTGTTTCCAACTTTCCACTTCCATTTCAGCACTATGTGGGATCCGTGCATTTCATGTTTGATAAAGCACGGCAGGATAACATTCCAGTCCTTAGCTGAACAATGTAAATTCGGTCTGTACCTGCGGTCCCACTATGGGGATCCATCCAATGGTTGGATTCCTTGTTTCCAACAAATACAGGGAAATCACCTTGATATATCCTTGATAAATTACTGTAATGTTCATGTAATTTATCGTCAAAATTTTCCGGATGCCCTTAACATCCATCATTCCCTCTGGGATCCAGCCCAGTTATTAATAGCTGTATTTGGCTTGTGGGAAGAAGGATGGTCTAACAACCAATCAATATTCACATTTCCGATTCTATAGAGTCGGGCTACCTATCGACATTGTATGTTTGGTATAAGCTTTGTTAGGTCAGGCAGACCAAATCCACCATCTTTCCATGGTAAATCAAATATTGCTTTAGGCATTCCTCCGGTAGTCTTAAAGTGGAATATCCAGAGTAGGAACATCTGTAGATGTTTGCCCAACTTACCAACGTCTGTCTTGCAGCCCATGATTGATACAAGCTGGTATAAATATTTCGGCATAATTACTTGACGTAAACATATTAGTTTAAGAGAGTCATATTTACTCCCGCCATTTACCCGCGCTTCTTGGAATTTCTTGATTTTGACATTCAGAGCACTGGGCAGAAATCACATCCTTTAAACACCGGTCACCGGCTGTCACGATGCTTTGTTTAGATTAGAATAACGGATTCCCCGGGTCCGTGCCAGTTCTGAGATAGCCGTCGACCACCAGTCGAGTGCGGGCAACCAGACAGGAAGCAGACGGAAGTGAACCCGCTGACCCGTCTATGCTAACGGTGTGAGGCGATGGGGAGGACAATGACTGATGCTCCACAAAGAGATGCCAATGTCGAACTCCTTTTTCCACCTCTCACCTCCTGATGTGACCAAGGCATTACGCCCGACGGGAAGACGGCTCGGGGAGCTGTCTGCTGGGAACAAGCTCCCTTTGCCAACCCGCCTGATGGGCTTTGCTACCAGGCTTAATGTCCACCTGACACCTGACGGAGCCACCCCGGCCCGACCAACCTGGCCCTCAGAGCCAATCCTTTTCCCGAAGTTACGGATCCCTTATCTACATTCTTCTGTTGACCATAGGCTGTTCACCTCAGAGACCTGCTGTGGATATGGGTACAATCCGGCACAAAAATCACCCCCTTGATGGGGAGTCACTCCCTCGGATTTTCAAGGGCCGGCGGAAGCGCACCGGGCGCTGTGAGAACGGCGGCGCTTTACGGGTCGTGACATCCCTATCGCCGGGCGAACTGATTAGAAGGAGTCCAACCCTTACAAAGGAAAGACAACTCTTCCCAGGGCCTCCGCCAACATCTCCGAGTTCATTTGCATTACCACTATATGGGCCGTGCCACGCAAGGTGAGCGTGAAGGGGCTTACTCCTTTTCTCCTCACCACCATGCCAACGGACGATGTAGAACAGTAACTGTATTCTATGTGGGTTTGTTTCTTTTTCCAACCACCCAATTGGAATTTGTTTTCCCCATCCCCCGCTACACATCACCATCTTTTAATTGATTTCAATGGGCCTTTTCGCTCCTGCCGATCCCCGACCAAGACAGGTTGTGGTCGGTGGCAGGGCGAAAGGTGTCAAGAATCCCGGCAATGAAAACACACCAAGTTTCGGTAACAGGGGGGGGGAGGTAGCGTAACTGAAAAATTTACTGCTACCAAATTGAACACACATAGACCTGAAAGGTTACTGGCTATGCCACCACTGATGGGAGGAAAGTTTCTGCCCCACTCTCTCTCCTCGCGGCAGATGGCCGACTTCCATGTCCGGGTCCAGGAATATTAACCCGATTCCCTTTCGACTTTCGGGTGCCCAGTCATCTATAAATAGTAAAGCCGCCGATAAAAATAGACCTCCTGCCGGATTGGTCTTAGGATCCACTGAGCCATGTTCAACCGCTATTCACATGGAACCCTTCTCCACTTCGGCCCTCGAGGGTCTTGCTCGAGTATTTGCTACTACCACCAAGATCTGCGACGGCTCTGGATGGGCTCACACCTTGCTGTTCTGAGCTCACCGCCATAGCCCTCCTACTCATCTCGGCCTGGTACCTTTCTCTTTGCCGAGGTGGCCGGGGATAGGCTCGATGCTCCAGCGCCATTCATTTTCAGGTCCAGTCGCTTTGGCAGGTGAGTTGTTACACACTCCTTAGCGGATTCCGACTTCCATGGCCACCGTCCTGCTGTCTATAGCGACCGATGCCTTTTATGGGATCTGATGAGTGCCCACACATCGGGCGCCTTAACCCGGCATTCAGTTCATCCCACAGCGCCAGTTCTGCTTACCAAAAGCGGCCCACTTGGAGCTCTCGTGCGAGTAGCCGAGCTTCAGTTAGGAAAGCGTCGGACATCTCACCCATTCAAAGTTTGAGAATAGGTCGAGGCTGTTTCGCCCCCGAGGCCTGTAATCATTCGCTTTACCAGATGACACCGGATGTGTTAAAACTCCAAGCTCCAGCTATCCAGAGGGAAACTTGGAGGGAACCAGCTACTAGACGGTTCNATTAGTCTTTCGCCCCTATACTCGGATCCGATGATCAATTTGCACATCAGAATCGCTACAGACCTCCACCGGAGGTTCCACCGGCTTCGTCCTGTCCGGGAATAGTTCACCGTCTTTCGGGTCCTAACGTGTACGCTCTCGCTCCGCCTCCACCAACCCTGCCGTGGTGAAACGACAAGGCCAACCAAATGAGACAGGCCGGCGGTGTGCCCCGTCAGCTGCCGAAAAAAAATGGCCCTACGGGGATCCTGCCTAAGGTTCACTTTCATTGCGCCTTCGGGCTTTGAGGGAAACCCTATGACTCGAGCACATGTTAAACTCCTTGGTCTGTGATTCAAGATGGGATGGGCGGATGACTGACCTACTCGCCACTGACCGACACCTGGCCATGAAGGTGGCTACCTACCCTGCTGCTATGGAGACCGCACCATCTGTGAAACTCCCATGCCGAGATCATCAGCTGGATTGACGGGAGCAGATAGCACAAGGTGGTGAGGCCCTTCATCCCGTCCACCTGAATGGATGAGGCCGGCTGTGTCAGAACCTGCGCTCATGGGCGTGGGTCGTCCTCGGTGGCCAGGCGGATTACCAGGTAACGACGGACGGGTAACCATGACTTGCTGATGGCGCGAAGCCACCAGGCCATGCCTCTGCATCGCACTGACCTTCTGACCGCCTGTCCACCGGTCATGGCATCCTCCCCAGAGGAAATTTGCCCTTCGGTTTGGGCTTCGAGGTTCCACCCGTTTACCTCCGAGAGGTTTCATGTACTGTTGAACTCTCTTCAAAGTTCTTTTCAACTTTCCCTCATGGTACTTGTTCACTATCGGTCATGCCATGAGTATTTAGCCTTAGATGGAGTTTACCACCCACTTCGGCAACCCTACTCTCAGGAGGTTCCGACTGGCCGGTGTAGTTTGACCACTAGGGGCCTCACACCCGCCCAGGGTGTGTGCTCCGTTCGCAGAGACTCGGGCCTCTGTGGATGGACCAGAAGGTGTCCTTCCCTTATGCCACAGTTCCCGGAGGCCGTAGCATGGACCGCGGGATTCGGCATTGGCTCTTCCCCTTTTGCTCACCGCTACCGGGAGAATCCTCGTTAGTTTCTTTTCCTCCACTTAATGATATGCTTAAATTCAGCGGGTGATCTTGTCCGATCCGAGGTCAGGCGATATGGATTTTTTTTGCCATCCATTTTTTTGATCAGGTTTTTCGGGTGACCAAGGATCGTCCACCTTCTTCCCTGCCTACACGTCATCTGTGTTCAAACTTTCAGTTTGGGTAGGGCTTTCTGTGTCTTTTTACCAACCCGATAATGTGTACATCTTTGGGCTGTTTCCTCATGTCTCTCAGGTACCATGGGCTAGATTACACCATGTAGGAAACATTCAATAAGGTCAAATCATGGTGATGGCGGCGGAAAGGACCTGCCACCATATGGCTCTACCTGCTGCACGGTCAACGTACATGCACCATCTCCATGTACATCACCTCGGTATGCCACCCCGCGAGGAAAAAGGCACCTGGGAAGAGACAATAGAAGGGGAAAAACACCATTTTCTCCATATTGTGACTTGCACCTACCTTCCTTCGATGCCTTTCCTCTCCGTCTATATCTGTAACAACTGGAGGTACAGGCCTTTTTATTCTTAATTCAATGGCGGATCAGCATCAGAAGGTATCCCTCCCTATGACCGTCGGGATTTCCGGCTCGAGTCCTCTAACCCGCTCATCGGGCCACCGATCACCAACATGGTGGCGATGATGACATGTGTACCGGGTTAGAGCCGGACGCGATCACGACATCTTTCTTGGAGATTCATGTTACTTTGAAACTCGGACGGGCGAGGCCTTGGGAAAAACCCGAGGCCGCAATGTGCGTTCAAAAGGTCGATGATCGAGGTGTCCTGCAATTCACATTAATTATCGCAGTGATCCACCACTCAAAGTCATGTCTATTTGTTACGACTTGGTAACTCTCACTACCTCTCTCTCCAACCAACACCCTCTCTCCTCCGAGGCATCAAATTTACACAAAATTGGCCTGGGCTATTTGATCATCCTGGTTGACCGCCTCCACCCTCCTTTCCACCGTGCGTTATGCAAATACATCTAAACAAACCCAGGCAGCATGCGGCCCGATCAGCTCTTTAAAGCTCACCTGCCACCACATGGGTTCTCACCAGTCCGCCATCGCTGGTTACCTAACACCTCGGGTTCGGCAGTAGGAGGTGGTCATACCAGCCTAGCTACCTAGTAGACTTTCCTGAGTGTATCCTCCTTTTTTTTTACACCCAGTGGATGGTGACACTGACACCGACCGGCACACACCCTGTTTCTTTTCCCCAACTCAATTCGCGCATGATACTGTTCCCGTTAAAAAATATCCAAAATTCCAAAATCGGGCTATTTGATCGTCCCGGCCAGTGACGGGTTGGTTCGTGCGCTCTCCTCCAAGGCGTCCAAATTACAAACACAAGTCGGATTGGGCTATTTGATCATCCCGGTCGACTGCCTCTCTACCTTTCAACCCTTCTGTGTACACTTGCTCTCTGTCTCACTGTCCCATGCATTCCTCTGAGGGATCAATTTAAATAAGTCGGCCCAAACTATTTGATCGTACCGGTCGACCGCCTCTCTTTTTTTTGACCAACTCTCGGTCCCTAGCAACCGGCCTTGTTCTATTCGTTCAACCTGAGCTGATGACTCATACTTACTGTGAATTCCTCATTGGAGGGACACAATTGAAAGTCATTGTCCCTAGCATGAAAGGGTTTCAATGGGTTTCCCAAGCCTGTCAGCTCGGGAGAAACAAGCATGCTGAGCCCTTCAGTATAGTGCATGTGTGGCCCCGGACATCTAAGGGCTTCACAGACCTGTTATTGCTCAATCTTGGATGGCTGAACACAGCTCATTCCTCTAAAAAGCTGGCGGGCCTTCGGTTATGCTTCCGCTTAAGCTCCCCTTCCGTCTCGACCGCTCGGGAAACAGCAAAGACAGCGAGAAGGTAGTGACAAAAAGGTTTCCCCGCAAACCGTGGATGGCTTGCGGATGACCCCTCTGCCCCCGCCTTCCCTCATACCCGCCGAACCAAACGGCCAAGGATGGGGAAAATGGAAAAAACAAAGGACGGACGGCAAAGATCAAAAACCGCCCTGGGCTACTTAACTTGCTAGAGTCTTGTTCATTATCGGAATTAACCTGACAAATCGCTCCACCAACTAAGAATGGCCATGCTCCACCACCACCCGAATTGAGAAAGAGCTCTTAATCTGTCAATCCTCGTGGTGTCCGGGCCAGGTGAGGTTCCCGTGTTGAGTCAAATTAAGCCACAGGCTCCACTCCGGGTGGTGCCCTTCTGTCAATTCCTTTAAGTTTCAGCTTTGCAACCATACTTCCCCTGGAACCGGAAAGCTTGGGTTTCCCGGGGGCTGCCTGCCAAGTCATGGTAGTAACCCTGGCGGATCGTCAGGTGGCATCGTTTATGGTCAGATCTAGGGCGGTATCTGATCGCCTTCGAACCTCTGACTTTCATTCTTGATTAAGGAAAACATTCTTGGCAAATGCTTTCGCAACAGTTCGTCTCGCGGCAGTCCTAGAATTTCACCTCTTGCGCCACGGTACGAATTCCCCCGGCCGTCTCTCTTAATCAAGATGGTGGAAAATCCTGAAAACCAACAAAATAGGACCACTGGTCCTCTTTCATTATTCCATGCATGACTATTCAGGTCTTTTTTAAACAACGCTTTACCGGCCTACCTTGAGCACTCTAATTTTTTCAAAGTAAACGTTAGGCGACCGAACCGGCAGACACTCACTGAAGAGTTACCGCGGGGGCCTCTGTGACCATGCGGTTCTGGGGGCACGGTGGGAGACTCACCGCTCGAAGGCGGCAGCCCGCCGGCCCGAAAACCCAAATCCAACTACGAGCTTTTTAACCGCAGCAACTTTAATATATGCTATCGGAGCTGGAATTACCACGGCTGCTGGCACCAGACTTGCCCTCCGATAGATCCTCATTAAAAGGATTTAAAGCAGACTCATTCCGATTATGAGGCCTCATTAAGAGTCCCATATCATTATTTTTCATCACTACCTCCCCGTTCGGGGATTGGGTAATTTGCGTGCCTGCTGCCTTCCTTGAAGCTTTACTGCTGGGAAACCTTGTTTTAGACCCGAACTTCTTGTTTGCGGTCAAATCTGGGAGGTTTGGAGTATCAGTTCCTGTCTGTGAGAATATATAGATGAGTAAACCACAGGATTTCTTGAGGCAGGGCAGAGAAAAAATGCCAGCAAAGAAATGGAATCTAGGTGCATCTAGGGGCTATAAGGACCAAAAATACCAACCAAGTTTTAATTTACCAGTACAAAAGAGAGAGACCTAATTAGAGAGAGAGAGAGCAGGACTTATCATGGAAGGAAGATGAAACTAGGAAAAATAAGAGAAATAGACCGAATAGCGATGAAGAAGCAGAAGGAGTAATTAAGCCCACATATGCGTATCTGCAAAGACTAGTTTAAACATGGAAACACAATTAGAAGACAAGGACAAATATAAAAATTAATTGTTTAAAGATACACGTTCAAATTCATATGTTAAAAGAGGCTTGTTTTGTTACAGAAGAAACGGATTAAACCTGAACGATTATTTGAAAGAAGTCAATGTAGCCTATGGTGAGCAGGCTATAACAATGATTTTTCAATCTACTTTTAGAAAAAATGAGATGTTCATTGAGTCTCAAGAACTAGCAATCCTAATGTCTGAAAAAGGAATAATTATAAATACCTGTAAAGATGTTCTTAATGGACACCAAACCAGTAAATATAACAATTAAGAGCATCATGCCTTGGATAACAGAGGAGGAAATAATTGATGCCCTCAAATCCTTTGGCCAAGTGGTTAAAGGCTCTTTAGACTTTCTTTATATGCCAGCGGGAAATAACCCTTACCTAAAAATAAAGACTGGAACAATTAACTTATATATTTATATAAGCAAAAAAGTCCCTTTGCCAGAATCAATCGCAGTTAAGATCGGAGACGATCTACATAAATGGTATATCGCTCCCACAAGCGTAATCTGCTTCAACTGTGGTAATTCAGGCCATTGGTTGAAATATTGTGGGGACGATCATAATAAAGAGAGTATAAGAACAAGAGTCAACCAAGACAGAATAAAGATAGGACTACCTACTTTAGAAGAAATAGAAAAAGAGAAAAATGATTCAAAGGATGACAATCAAGAGGAAAGTAAAGAAATAGAAAATTAAACATTAAAAATAAATAATTTTCCCAAACTAAGGAGTAAACAGAAGGAATTTGAGTTTAGGGATGTTGTGAATAAACCTGTGACAGATGTTCCAAAGGTTTCCGAAACTCCTCAGAATGAAATTCAGAGCTTAGAGTTTAATAGACAACAGAATGAAAATGATGGAAATAGTGTGAGTTTCAAAGATAATATGGAGTCAGAAGTTCATGCAAATAGAGATAATGGGAATAATGAGCCTGATCGGGATATAGATCTTCTAAATTTAAATGATGATGACGATGCTATGTTGAGTAACGGGAATGTCGATTGGTCTGCCCAAAATACTGAAGACACTGACAAAACTCCAGGTTTGAGTGTTACTATTACAAAAACAGAGCAGAATAGTTTGAACATTGCAAACATGGATCTTTTGGAACAGTGTAAAGAAGATATGTTGATTACTGATCAAATATGGTGTCCTGAAGAAGAGGATGAGATACAGATTTTGAAGGAGAAGGATAAAGGATTGATCGTAATTGATAAAAATCAAAGTGAAAAATTTGATCAACTTGAGATTTTGATGGGCAGAGAGACAGTCTGTTGCTGGAGAAAGAAGGCACCCAGAAAGAAGATATGGGTGTAGGGAAAGGAGAGTTTGAAAAAGGTAGTATAGAGGCACATATGAGTGATGCAGAGATGGAGGAGGTAGCTGAGGAAGACGGTGACGATGAGAATGGGGAAGGGAACGATGGACATATGGAGAAGAGTTTTGATGGTGACGATGGGAGAAATGAGACAAATCAGAATAAAGAAGATATGCAGTTGATGAATGTGGATAGTCAGATTTTTGAACTGATAGTAGAGAAAGAGAAAGATGAGGAAGATAAGAACCATGGTACCTCACAATTGGTGGAAGATGGAAAGATGATCCCAGAGAATACATTTCTGAACCAAGACCCGACAGAACTACAAAAGAGCCCTCAGAAAGTAAGAGGAGATGAGGAGGAAAAATTGAAAGATTAACAGAATGATGATATTGGTGGTATACCAGGAGGAATAACTGTCGAGCAGGTGTAAAGGACATAGTTGACATAAACCAAAAGCATAAAAAGATGGAAATAGAAAGATTGAGAACACCTTTTGTTGGTAGAACAAAAGAAAAGATATTGAAAATTTTGGGAAATGCTGTATTGAATAAAAATAAATAAAAAAAGAGCATACACAGATGATGCCCTAAAAGCTTTTGGTAGTGATTACATAAGAAAGATTGGAGTAGAACATCAGATATTCTTCAAAAGTATAAACATGGACAAAGAGATTAAGAACTATGCCCACACATTAAAGAAACATGAGGAATGTAATAGTCCTGAAGAAAGGACTATTAATAAATACTTGGAAGAATTACAATGAATTAAGGGAAATCTAGAGCTAGGAAAGAGTACTAAAGACTATAAAGATAGAAACATACCAGATTGCAGTACTTCTATGTTTCAGCTAATTAATTTGGTCGATCAAGCGGCACATGACAAAGCAGATAAAAGGAGATACAGTGTGGAATTTTTCAAGTACTTTGAAATAGAAAAAGCCAGGACAGCATTGGAGGATAGTGATGTTCTCAAATTCCTTAAAGCTAATGGCAGAATTTATGAAGTATACAAATTCTGGTTGCAAGCATGTAGTTACAAGAAAATTTACTTTGTCCAGAGTGAGTTTCACGAAAGAATCCTCAATTTCTTGAGAGACGAATCGGTAGTTGAAATAATTTAATTATGCAGACACACCAAAAGGAATTTTTTGATACTCTTTCTGGTTTAGGAACTCTAAATATAAGAGGACTAGGCGACAAGCAGAAAAGACTACAACTAATAGAACTCCTAGAAAAAAATAACATGTCAATAGTTGCCATCCAAGAAACAAGTGATAAGAGTTTTAAATTACAAATGATGGATTGGGATAGTTACATCTCTGGAGGAGAGAGGAAACAGATTGGCGTTGGAATGATTTGGAAGAAGAGTTGTAATCCAATTATCCATGAAATGAAGGACATTATCCCAGGTTACGCAATGATGACAAAGATAAAGATAGGAGAAATTACATCTATATTGGTTAATGTTTATTTGCCTACGAACAAACACTCAAATGATAAAAGAATTAGAATACTTAATGCTATTGATGATTTAATGGAAAGAAATAAGGATTCAAAAATGATACTATTGGGTGATCTGAATGTTCAGAAAGGACTGACTAAAAAAATAATCGATAATCTTGAGGCAAAATATAATATTACTGACATGTGGTGCTTGATTAAACAAACAGATGAAGGAAGCACACACATTAAAGGAGGAAGGCTTGACAAAATATTCATGTCGAATGACCTAGTAACAGAGGAGTATGATATCAAAGTAGTCAATTTTTCTTTTTCTGACCA
>PXIH01S0000355.1:26007-36169 GCA_003024985.2 Euperipatoides rowelli
ATATAAACCAATGTTAATTACAGAGGGTATTTTCTCATGCAAGGCAATTACTTTCAAAAGTAATTTAACTGGAGTTTCACAAATGGGGTGGGTGAGATACAGTTTTTTTTTTCATGTTTAGTACCTTGTGCTTTCAAAAATTCTCCAAAATTGTAGTTTAAAAATTATGTACTATTATCAGATTGTATTCTTTTAAGTTTTTTGTTGGCACTCTTTTCTCTCCTGCTTTGAACTCCTTAAATACTAAATGAGCCTGTGTTATCTTTCAAGAACACTATAAATGTCATCCTTCATCAACAAGTACAAAAAATGCATTGATTGCCCCCCCCCCCCAGTAATTCAAATGGTAAAGGACCACAAATGTCTATATGAACTAATTCTAATATTTTGCTGTGCTTTTGTTTTCATAAATGATTTCTGTGTTACCATCACTTTGATACATGGTTTACAGTTCTTTATATTTTCTTTGATTAGTTTGTATTGTACCATACTTTTCTTTGACATTTTTATCATGTTTTGGCATTTATGCGTTCTAATATTCTGTGCCATAACTAACGTTTTTCTTCAGTTGTGTTTGTTTGTCCTACATAGGCACTATTTCCTTTCAATCATGTACATGTTGCGTGCCTTCTTGCATTGCTTTGGCTATTTTTGATCTTTTGTCCCCCCATAAAATTTAGTTCCATTTTTATTAAACAAGATTTCATTACACCTATTTAATAGTTCCTTTCATATCAAATTGTCCCTTAGATGTGGTACATTTAATATGTTTACCATTTTTAGTCTTATTGGTTTTCCATTTACTTTTACTTCCATCCTCATTTCTCCTTTAGCTGTGGCATAGATACTTTTTCCTGCTTCAGCTAGGTTAATTTTACTTTGATACTGTATCACAATCAGATTGTCCTTATTTGATGTCAAATGTGCAGAAAATTAGGAGCCCAGTTTCCATATACTATCTCCTCCATTTACCGTGTATCTTTGTTTTGTCTCTGTGTATGTTTCTTTTTTACTTCCTAGTACATAGTTGGATCCATGTATTTTGCTATCTTTGCTTGTTCTGTTGATCTTCCTGGCTTGTATCTGTTTGTTTCATTTGGCTTTTCCCATCTTGATTCACTTTTGAATTTAGCTACTTTGTTTTATTTTTTTAACCAGCAGTTTTTAGCTAAATGCCCAGACATCCGGCATACATAGCATTATTATCTTTTACTATTTCTCTGTATGCCCATCGCTGTTCAACCACAAAATGAAAGCTTGTCCGCGCTAACTTGGTAGTACCAGATCCTATTGATTTAGATTATGAGTGGTTAGGCAATCAATTTTAGGTACCGGTAGTTATTTTCGTGTAAATCAACCTCTTTAATTCCACCTTTGGTGCCAAGTGAACATGGATGAACTTAAGTGCAGTACTCACAGATGGCTGAATTGAGTATTGGTGGGGATAGTTAGAGAATTGTCTAAATACAGGCGATGCAATCCAAATTCTACCACGTTTTTGACATCTGCACATCCAATTTTAATCATTACGGAAAATGTAGATGGTGCCTGCCGCCCTACAGGTATTTTAGAATATGCTCTAGGGTACAAAAAGGTTGGGAACATCTGATCTAGATATTTTTTTCTTTGTTAATCCATTCATTATTACTTCATATTTGTTAGATAGAAAACCTCCAAAGTACAACAAAGTTTTACTTACTTGGACTATCAGATGTTTTAATAACTTTCTCACAGAAAATTAGAAATTAGGTATTATTCAAGAAAAAGCAAATCACTGTGGAATACAAAGGAAACATTTTACCATTAACTCGGTGTGCAAGTTAGGCTTTGTATAAAAGGTGAAGGGTCAAAGGACAGGTTGGGAACCACTACAGTATATGCAATTGGTTGAACTATATCAAGTGAATAAAAACTGTAGGAGACATGAAAACTAAATAAAATCAAATGGACATTGTAGGATTAAATACGATTAAACAGGAAAGTGGAAGGACAAATAGAACTGAAGAATGAAGATGAACTTATACTACTGAGGAAATACCACAGACAGATTGATGGTATCACTTCGTTATCCACAAGGGATTAAATAATAATAATTTAGTGATAGAAAATATGTCTGATAAAGTAGCTAATCTTGAATTCAAATTACAAAGAAATATAAGATTCAAATAATCTAAATATAAGCTCCAACAACAAGCCACTTAGATGAAGAAGAGTTGGAATTGTATGAGGGTGTGCAGAATTTGCTTGACAAAAGTAAATCTTACTAACAAATTATTATTATTATGGGAGACTTCAATACCAATGAAGAAGCACTGTAAGATTTGGCCATGACAGAAATAAAAGAATGTAGAATATCCAGGACTAACAATGTGGTCATCAGCAATTCATTTTCCAAAATATGAAATCGGTAGAGGAACTAATGGAGTGAAGAATGAAATTGATAACATGCATTTTAATAATAAGATATCACTGCAAGACATCTCAGTATTAAATGGATTTAATACCAATAGTGATCAGACTAGTAAGATGTTACATTATTCTAAACGCAACAAATGAAGGGCTAAACTTGTCAAAAGAAAGTTGCAGTAATTTAATAAAAGCATATTCATAAGTTCCAGTTTGATCCAAGCAACAAGATTCATCATACTACAAGATATACAGGACAAAGTTAAAAAACTGGATCAAATGAATAGTTACCATCAAAATACTGGTACTGCAATATGTACAAGAGACAACAAACTAAGAAAAAAATAACATAAGATATAAAAAAAATGATGTGAAATGAAAAACAAGGACAATTCGATGTCCAAAATTGAATATGGTAAGGTCTGTAAATCATTATGAACATGCAGTGCAGACTGCAGAGGACATAAAGGATTTTTAAACTGTTTTTTTGTGATTTTGCCAAGAATACATTAAGAAACTAAACAAAAGTTAGTAATTGAGAGAAAGCAAATAACAACAATAAAACAAAAAGATAATACTATTATAGGAATAGATAACTTATTATCCACAGAGTTGAAGAATTTTATAAGACAGCCTGTTGTTAGAAATGTTCTAAAATTATTAAAAATGTTGTTGCTTTGCTTAATTTTTAATCAAATAATATAAAGCCAAGTGAAAACATGCAAATTGAACAAATCCTTATCAGGTCTTTCTTCAATCAAATGAAGTTTGTTTTTAAGCTCATAATTTATGTCATAATAAAACTTTTATTGATACCTTGCCTTATGCCATTTTGTAGCTGATTGCAGTCTAATCAATAGTGATCAATAGTCTTCAATGTTCTTGTTATCAACAATTTATTTTCAAATATAAAATTAAATAATGAGATGTTTGAAAAGCTCTTTTTTGATAATAATGCTTAAAGCAAAATCAGTAAATAGGAATTAGAAATAATTTATTCTCAGGATACATAAATTATGTGACGTGCAATTCTCATTATGATATGACCAGAGCTGAGCTGATTAAAGCCAGTTTATATTTTGGTCTTTGGAGGCACTTGAGTATAGCTCATCATCAAAAGAAGTATATGAATTTGAATCTAAGAAGAATGGAGATTAAAAATTTATACTGTCTGCAAGATCATTTCAATTGTCTAGAGCAGAGATAGGCACCAAAGTTCCTGTGCGAAGCATTTTAAAAGTACCCACTATTAACATTGTAAAATTATTTATAATTTACATAGCCAGGTGGTGCTACCTGATAATGCCAAGTGTCACATTAATATTTTTTTAAATATTGAATTTGTAGGTAGAGTTTTGCATTAATAAATTTACTTATAATAAATATGTATTGAATGTATCTTAAATTCCCAACTCCCCCCTCAAACAAAATTAAAGTAAGAGACCCTTTGTCAAAATCCAGCCATTCGGGGTGCCCTTCTTAGTGAAAAGGTTACCGACTGTTGTCTAGAGGGTAGATAACTCTTATCTTCTAAGGACATTGCTCTAGGTTTTAAAAAAATGAAAGATTTATTTTTTAACTTTGAAAGAGTACATTTTGATTCTTTATCTTTAGAAACCTTAATTTTATTTTAATCCTTTCCCATGGTTTTAATTATACTAGAGAAAATAAAAAAAATTATATTATCAATTTTAGGTGAAGTTTTTGTAAATAATATTTTAATTTTTGCTGTAATTTAAATCTTCAAAAGTCATTAAAAGACATTCACCAGTTTAAGATTGTTTACCTTATGAATCTGACACATTGCCTTTTTAGTTCTTTCCATGTGATGCACCCGTGTTTTCAATATTAAACTTTTCAAGATTCACCAAAGTGTAATCTAACAGATGGATTGGTAGAACACTACTTTAATTGGTGATATTTGTGAGATATACATCTCTATCTGTATATGTATCTGTAAATAACCAATAGACTAAAGAACAGAATTGTTTATTCAATCTATGGTACTTAGAAATTTTATCATATTTTACTCTAAAGCAACAGCACATTATGCAAACACTATTTAGCAGAGGCATGTGGAAGTTCATTTTGTTGGAAGATGGGGTATATTTAGTTTAGGCCAAGTATTATATGTGTGTATGTGTGTGTGTGTGTGGGGGGGAGGGGTGTATTCAGTATTTATCAAGTAATATATGGTAGAGGAATGAAGCCCCAGGACCTTTAGTCAGATTCTGTTATCTGCCCACCAATATGGCTGATGGTAGTAAGTTGAAATTATCAAAATTATTGCTCAGCAAAACATTATTTCACCTCTAGATTATCCTAAGATTCAGGGTTATGGCAAGGTTAGGACTGTAAAAAAAATATATGAAAGCGAGAAAAAATATTAATTCCACTCGCTACTATGTTTTAGTTGTCACTCGGCTCCTAATGTTAATTATGTTGGTGGGCAGATAACGGAATCTGATGGACTTTTTTTTTTTATAAAAATTTTAGATGATTTAGTTGAATTTTCATTGGAAAATTTGAAATATCTCAAGACTTTTCAAATATTAATCATAAGAACAAAAAAGTAAATACGTAGGCTAGTTGTTATACGGAAAGTAAGTGAAATTCATTTTTTACCGGATTATTTTCCCAAATTACCAAATATATACAATCAATTTTTTTAATTATATTAATATTTAATTTTTATCATGGAAAGGATGCAATTGATAGTTTATAAGATACTTATTCAAAACAGTTCATTATCAAACAGATAAAAACTTGCTTTCACAGATTACACGAAGAACTTTAGCTAAAGCTAAGAAGTAATAATATAAGCTTGATATAAGGAGCTCAGAAAAAGAGTTCCACACACCATGACAGCTACTATCTATGTATCTATCTATTTGTCTGTTTGTTTTTTTACATCTATACCTCCATCCATCCATCTATTTATGCAACTATGTATCTGCTGTTTCTATTACGTTATTTGTTTTAGATAAGTATCTATTCTTATAGGCTACATATTATAATATAAACTATTAAATATATAATGTTTTTAAGACTACCACAATCAATATACTGTAGGTAGTACAAAATTGCATAATAAACAAAATGTATATTATAATTTAAATAATTAACCACTTTATATAGGCTATAAAGTATTATTTATAGCATTTTCTATATATTATACAACACACTCTCTAAATATAATTTTGCATATTACAATATATACAGTAGCCTACATCTTATGTGAATATAACCAATCGACGGTATTTTAATAATTGCAATTATTTTTAAGTTACATTTCTCCTTCCTAGATGGCGAAGCTATCCCCACCTAAAACATTGCTTTCCAAAATTATTCTAAAATCTTTTAAACTTATAAAGATAATCTAACATATAAATCGTTATTTTTTTGTTTAAAACCCGTATTTTTTTTTTAAAAAGCTTTTAGCCAATATCAGGATTCATTACCTAAATATTAACAATAATTTACATAAATTTGAGTTTATTTAATACATTTTTACATTTCTTGATTAGAAGACTAAATCTAGTCTTCTATTCCCAGTTACAGTAGGAAGATAAATACAAAAATAAAGTATACCTCTAGTCCTATTGCTTTGTTCTAGGCCTAATGCTTATTAAATAATCCTGCTTTTTAGAAAGACAATTATAATTAATTATTTCAGATTTTATTTTTCTATTTTAGCCATAAATTATTTTGTATTTTTTAGAGTAGACTAATTTATTTATTTATTTCTTAAAATGTTAAGTCGATGAGACTTTAACATATAAATAAAATCAATATGAGTATAAATACAATTGATATCGATGATGGTAAAAAAATCTACAAGTAAGAACCAAACACAAAAATATTACAAATAGTTACAAACCATAACCAATTAAAATGTATACAATAATATCAGAACCTTTCAATCAGTTAAATATTCAATTTAAAGTAAATTTAATGTCAATTTAATTAACCAAAAAAAAATACATTTCTTCTCCTCTTGGAGAGGAAATTTATTTTTTTTAAAAAATAATATCAGAACATAAGACAAATCAAACACTGATACTATAAGGTCCTATATAAAAAACAAATAGATATACTATCAACCAAATTCCACAATCTTCACCGATCACAAAAAATCATGATGCTAAGACTCTATTGGTCTAGCTCTTGTGCAAAATGATTAAAAAAAAAAACATTCTCTTTTAAATAATCATCAATATCTTTCTTAAACGAATGAAAATTAGAGTTGTCAACAATGTATTCCACAGATTTATTTCTCTAACAAAAATAGATCTGTCTCTTCTGTTAGTTCTTCTTATTGGAGTTCTGACGCTAAAGCTATGTGATCTAAATAATTTTATATTATTAATTTATATGAAAAAACATTAAATTCAAATTCTATTTCTTTGAGTTGCATTTTAATTTTGATAAGATTGTTTTGTTTTTTGGTTGTTTTTTATGGGTTTGCGGGCCCTGTCGAGCGGATTAGCGCCGGCGTTCAAATAAAGTTGTAAAGAAACAGTGTACAAGTTAAAGTTTTGTAACTCGAGCATAATTATATAAATTTCAATTCGCAAAAATTTGTATATGATTTTTTTTTTTTTTTTTTTCATTTATTGTAACAATTGCAAAAAAATTCTTTATAATATGATGTTTGATTTTTCGAAGCAATAAAGTACTTGGTATTTTATTTTTATATATTTTTTTAAAAAAAAGATTGTTCATTTATTTATCTTAGTTGTTTTCTTTTCTTTATTATGTTTCTTTCATCAACGAGTGGAAAATATTTAATTACAACTGTCATCCCCACTTGAGCGTTAGTAAATGCCATGGGAAATCATTGAAAAAAATATTCTAAAATCTTAGATTTATCTTTTTAATGAAAATTTTTGCGGCAACATTGTTAAACCTTTTTTGTTACGGTAAAGTTAAAATGCAAATAGAAAACAAAAGATGGATCGCGGTGATTTTTATCTTCTTACGAAACTTTATAATGAAGTAAACATTAATAATTGTGGATAAGATAACAGTATGGGGAGAAGGAAAAAAAAGCTGTTGTTATTTAAATACTTGAAATTCATTTAAGTCAACATGATTTAAAAGATAAAATTATTACATTATGAAAAAAACTAGAATAAATAAACGAGACTTTAGAAAGGTAGAGAGAACTGCAAAATTAGTTAATTCTTAGATTTTTTTTAAAGGATGTGTCTGCAATAACCGAATAAAAATTATTTATTCCCTAATAATAAAACAATATTTAAAAAATGGAACTCTTCATGCTAATATGTTTTAGTCAAAATAAATAAATTTCATTTTACAATAAACAAAAACATAAACAATCGGATTATTCAGACTTATAAAACTAAGACCCCATTCACACTGACAATTATTTCAAACGTGGCTGAACCTCGTCTCAACCATGGACAAAGATTTTGTGTTTGAATGGTCATTTGTTCCTCTCTCAGCAAGGTTAATTTACCTCAAGCCATGTAAACATAACTCCATCTCATATACAGTTAGTGGCCATAGTAACACAACTTCATCTCATTATATGATTAGTTGCCATGGGAATATAACATTCTCATACACAACTAGTTGCCATGGGAACAGAACTCCATCCCATATGTGGTTAATTGTCATGAGCACACAATTCTATCTCATTACATGATTAGTTGCCATGGGAATATAACTCCATCTCATACACAGTTAGTTGCCATGGGAATGAAACTCCATCTCATATGTGGTTAGTTGTCATGGGAACACAACTCCATCTCATTACATGATTAGTTGCCATGGGAATATAACTCCATCTCATACACAGTTAGTTGCCATGGGAACATAACTCCATCTTATATGTGGTTAATTGTCAAGGGCACACAACTCCATCTCATTACATGACTAGTTGCCATGGGAATATAACTCCATCACATACACAGTTAGTTGCCATGGGAATGAAACTCCATCTCATATGTGGTTAGGTGTCATGGGAACACAACACCATCTCATTACATGATTAGTTGCCATGGGAACACAACTTCATCTCATACACAGTTGGTTGTCATGGGACACAATTTCTTCTCATATGATGGGAAGACAACTCCATCTCATACATGGTTAGTTGCCATGGAAACATAACTACATCTGATTTGTGGTTAGTTGGGAAATGCTCCATCACATTTAACACTGCTCAACCGTGGTTGTACCAGGATCCTTTTCGCATGAACACTGAAAAAGGCACAACCATGAATTAACAAAAATCAAGATTAGTTGCTCAACCATAGATGAAAATGTCCATGCTAATGATCTGTCCATTGATCAACCAGGGTTAAAGTGTCCATAGGAATGGAACTGAAAATAGATTTGACAGTATGGACAACACATAATTATTACCATTACATTAATATATTTTGAAAAATGACAGGATGAGCTATCCCAATAAAAAAAAAATTAAAGCCTATTTTATCCAATATGGCCAGCCAAGTCATGTGGCCACTTGGGTGGGGGTAGGTAGAAAACCAGGTAGTTAAATGCTGGTGTTAGTTTAAATCAAAGTTAGTACAAAAAATTTGTGGAGTGTTCAATAACACTATGTGTTTTTAGTGAAAACAACTTCTTATATTCAAGGCTGAAGAAAATGGTAATTTATCATGTATAGATGTGTTCAAAATAAAGTAATGTGTGCTTTAGGCTATTTTATGTAAATTAAAGGTTCTCTCTCTCTCTCTTTATCTAGAGAGATTACTATTTAAATTGGAGACTTTATTCATAGCTAACAAATGTTGGAGGATTGTATACATGTTTCAGCATTTCCCCCTACCTTTTTAATTTAGAATGAAACTTTATCTTCACTCTTTCATATCTCCTTGTTACAGTCAATATTATAGTGATCTTCAATTCTTTATTATTCAGACAAGCTTTATCAGCTAAATAGAAAGAAGTAAAAGTATTCTTAATCTGTTTTCCAATTAAGTAAATAGATGTGTAATTTTGAAGTAAAGGATGCTACAGTCTGGTTCACTATAAGTTGTTTATTCCCTAAGTGGATTTATTTGTGTTGATTACACCATATTTTTTTTCGTGTTTTTAAAAATGAGAAAACTTATTCCATTCGTACTTTGATATACAGATTACTTCTTAACATACTGAGTTTTTTTTTTTAATTAACAGTTGTTGAATTCTCTCTAATTATTACCAAAATCTTAATAAGAATCATTGGTCAGATCTGTTATCTGCCAATCAATATGTCTGATGGTAGTAAGTTGAAATTGTGTAGATCGGCGCTCATCAAAAGATTATTTCACCTCTAGATTATCCTAGGATTCAGGGTTATGGTAAGGTTAGGACTATAAAGAAAATATACTAAAATCGAGGAGAAAAATAGTAATTCTAAACACTGCTACATTTTGGCTGTTGCGCGACTCCTAAGGTTAATTATGTTGGTGGGCAGATAACGGAATCTGCTCGAAACATTTATTTTATTTAATATCAATGTGCTAGATCATCACCCAAACATAAAACATGAAAACTAACTAAACACTGCAGACATTGCAAACAGTTGAATCTTAAAACAATAATATGAAAGAAAATCAAATAAGTTACTGCATATTACAATAATGTGAACTCTCAAGTCATCACCTTCCCTGTTGAAATTATTAGGGCCTAATGGAAGCATGGAATTATGAACTTTTCAAGTGCATAGTGCCTGCTGATTGGTTAAGGGTTGATTAACAATATGGTGGATGTAAATTATGTT
>PXIH01S0000356.1:50001-60254 GCA_003024985.2 Euperipatoides rowelli
TATTATTACAAAAAAAATTCTAAGTCTTATTTTATTTTATTAGATACTCAAAAAAAAATTTCTTTTATTTATTTTTAGAAAATCTCAAGGTTCCCAAGGTGAAAGTTGAAGTTATTACCATTGAGGATGATATCCCACTACCACCACCGCCACCCTCATCAACAGCACCGGCAGGATCCCCCATTAAGTGCGGCTACTTCCTCTGCGATGAGACTGTTGTAGAGGGGAGGGAATTCTGTGAGAACTCAGACCATTACTATGATGGGTTTGCACAACCAATACCCAACTTAAATGATCTAGAGTTTGAAGTAATTGTATTGGATTCTACTGCCACCTCTACAATGTTACCCTCAATAAACACCACCACCTTCCCATCTCAAGACTCCATCACCCTAACACCCTCTCACACCTCCACACTGATGGATACCCAAGCATCCTCTGCACCAACACCATCCGGCTTCTACAGCACCCAAGTCACTACACTGGACAACCAAATGATTCCAAGCTCTCTCTCCTTCCAGTTAATATGAACAGGAAAGTGTATATCTATAAATGCTATGATCGGGGATGTGATCAACCGGCATCCAAGATGGACGATTTTTGTGATGAGCATTTCCCTGCTAATCAATTAGGCCATCCGGAGATATACAACGCATATCAACGGTATCACAGCCCCGATAGAGCGTCAAAGGATGTACATTCCTCTGCTAAAAATAAGGAGACAGAAAGACATCAAACCCAAAGTGAAAAAATTAAAACTTATCCTAAGTTTACAGTCGTTTGGAATTAGTTTACAAGAATATGTACTGTTCCGTACTTCATTATAATACTTTAAATAAAGTGAAGAAAGTGTTTAGAATTTTTTGTTATGAATTTAATTTATGTTATCAAGACTTTGAAATTAATGAGAAAAGAATGGGGTCTGAAACTTAAAGCTTATAGTTTATGTAATGTTTGGGAATATACAAGACGGTTCCCTTACACTTATAAATATCCTTCAATATTTATGGGAACCCTATAAAGATATGTGTTAAATTCATTTTCAATTTAGTTAGACTCGAGTCATGGTCCGGCTCAGATGTCTGAAAATAAACATTACTTGCTGGAGTCAGTGTTGTGATCATAAAAATGGAAAGTCAAAAATGGATCGAAAAATATTACGACCCTGAACAAGTGGGGAGTCTATCGGGGAAACAAGCCTTCCATCGGGGCATACACAATAATAATAAAAAATTAAATGAATGGTTTAAAACTCAAGATGCTTACACATTACATAAACCGGTACGAAAAAATTTTAAACGTAGAAAGACTATTGTACACAGAATCAATGATCAATTTCAAGCCGACTTAGTAGATTTACAAAATATTTCCAAACACAATTCCGGATATAAATATCTTTTAACATGTATTGATGTCTTTTCCAAATACGCATGGGCTCTACCTATGAAAACGAAGACGGCTCAAGATATACTTATCACAGTTAAAAAAATTATACTATAACGGAAATATAATAAGATCCAGACAGATGATGGGAAAGAATTTCAAAATCGTATTTTTCAAAGTTATTTAAAAGAAAATGGTATTTTTTCACCACAAAGTCCGAATTAAAAGCTGCGGTCATAGAACGGTTTAATAGAAGTTTAAAAACCTGCATGTGGAGATATTTCACCACTAAAAATACATTAACGTATTTAGATGTTTTACCTCAATTAATGAGAAGTTATAACCGATCTTTTCATCGAAGTATTCAATGAAGTCCGATAGAAGTGAATTCGAAAAATGAAAAAGAAGTCTATAGTATTTTATATAAATATAAATTATGTGATGAATCACAAAACTTTACATTTAAAATCGGACAGCAAGTTATAATTTCTAAAATGAAAAGAACCTTTGAAAAAGGCTAGCTCCCGAATTGGACTCAAGAACTATTTATTATCATGGAACAGATTCCTACCATACCCCCAGTATATAAAATTAATGATTTGAATAATGAAGTCATTGATGGGACGTACTACCGAGAAGAAATACAGGCTGTTAAAAAAGAGAGTACGGATTATTTTAACATAGAAAAAATTTTGAAAGCTTTCTTCTTTAAAAATTTTTTCTATGTTAAGAGAACGAGAAAAATATTATTAAGTCAAGTGGCAAGGGTATCCATCATCCTTCAACTCTTGAGTTGCGGAAAAAGATTTAAAAAAATTATGACTCATTTTTATATTACTTTACCTTCCAACAGTTGTTTGGAATATTATCCTGAAAATACACCACAAAATATTAAAATAAAACTTTCTAAAGCATTAGATTCAGCAGCTGCTGATTATGAAGTTGGAGTGGCTGAAATCCAATACCCACAGGCTTGGTATATGATCGATAAAAATAATAATGAAATTTATTTTCTTTATACATTGAATTAGGGAATATTCGACTCCATGTTGGAAAATTTATTATCCCTGTAGGGATCTATACTAGCATTAAAGAACTTATAGATAATATTAATAAAACTATTCAATCTACTTTTTTGAATTTGAAATTGAACCCTTTAGTTTTAAAACATCTATTATTAGTATTCAACTCACCCTGAATAGATCTGGAAAACTTTTTACGTTTTCAGAGTTACAACTTTCACAACATCTAGATGCAGACTTCTAGGATTTAAAGAAGCTAAAGTAGATGAATTTAAAAATAATCTTATATTTAAATGGTTTCACTAACACATACGAAGAAAGAAAATGTAACTACATTCGTCTTTAAGGATTTCAAACAGATGAAAATAACAAGTACTTATCCTAGTGATATAAATAGAGGCATGTATAGTTTATTTATTTATTCTGACATCATCAGTCGACAAGTCGTAGGGGATACGCCTGCTCCATTTCTTTGTACAATACCCATAGATACAAAAAAAAAATTGTATGAATAATAAAAGATTTGATATTCCACATTTTTTACCGGTACCGAAACAATTTATCACAATATTGAAATAGACATCAGAGATGACACAGGTACACGATCCTCTTCAACTACGGAAAAGTTATACTCAAACTTTATTACCGATTACGTCGTTCTCCCTATTTTGAATAATGAATCCCTATATAGACTATTACAATAGACAAGAAGGTGGTGCTGATTTTGATGTGTTTAAAGGAAGTCCGGTTCAGTTCGGTTATGGATTAGGATCCTTTTTCAGTAGTTTATTTAGAAAAGTAGTACCTTAATGACAAAAGGAGGATGAAATTTTTTTTTCATCTCGCTTCTTTAGCTGAGTTCCTGTTAAGCTGAGATACTGTAAAGTTGATTTCCTGTAAAAGCTGGCTTCCTGTTAAGCTGAGTTCCTGCTTGTGCTCCTGTTTGAATCTATACAGACTTCATGAATAGTACTGATGAAGATTGGAAAAACATGAATCAAAATAAGTTCTTTTTTAAGAACGACTTAGAACCCAACAGTCCTTTTTAGGACCACCACAAATTCCCTTAAGAGTTTATCATATCGTCTCTAGTAAATTTATCTATGTGTTTATTCAATGAAGACTATGCTTAATCATTTTTTTTTCTTATAAAGTTTTAGATATTGTAATTTTTAATTTCATTTCAGTACAGTAAGTCAAGTGATCAACATGATTATTCTTTTCATCATCCGTTCACCTGTTTAATGAGTGGGAGTACAGGGAGTGGGAAAACCTTTTTCATCAAGAAACTTATTTTATTGGAAAGTGTTACCACCAGAAAAAACTATTATTTGTTATGTGCAAACGCAACCTCTTTACGATGAATTAAGTCATCATCCGAAAATTAAATTTATTCAAGGGATTCCTGAACAATTAGTAGTAGTGATCGATTTCCTGAATATCATCTCATTGTACTTGATGATTTAATGGATTGCTGTAGTAAATATAGTCATATTACTACCTTATTTATGAGAGGAAGTCACCACCATATTTTAAGTATTATCCTTATCACCGAAAATCTTTACTTTAAAGATTTAAGACCGATTAGTTTAAATTACCACTATATCAATTTATTTTAAAATCATCGGGTCTGCCATCTTGGATTTTGCATGATGGGTAATGTGTGCTTGAAAATTTCGAGCACAGAAACCGGAAGTGAAAGTAATTAAGAAAAAAATATTTTTTTGAAAATTTTTCTAAGTTATTCGCGGACGTTTCGGCCTACTTCCGGTCCACCATCTTGAATTTTTGTTCGAAAATTTTGAGCACAGAAACCAGAAGTAGAAAATCTGAAATGACATCATTTCTGGTTTTAAAACCCCTTAAACCTAGTAAAAAATAGGAACCAGAAGTTGGCCATCTTGGATTTTACAATGCATTATGGGACATATATTACCCATAATACATCATAATATATCAATAGCATCATATGATGTCATTTCCTCTTAACACCCCTTAAACCTAGCCAAAACAGGAACCGGAAGTCGGCCATTTTGGATTCACCCCGGATGTGACCTTTGACCCAGAACCGGAAGTGTTTTCAAACTGGCAAATTACACTTACTATTACCCTCTTCCCTAATAATCTCCTTATTCCTTTATATCTTTGAAGTTTTTTTATTATTTATTCCCTCCATCCATCTCCTTAACTACATCATTTATCTGTTTAGACCATTTTTTATAATTTATCTCCCCTAATCCTTCCCAATCCCTAAATAAATACTTAATCTATCCCTATTAATTTTTTTATCAATTGTATTAACCTCATGCATTTTGATTTTTTTGCCTCATCATTCCATTTCTAAATACCCATTTACTTGTGGTTCCCTGTTACTACCCATTAATTACATCCTCCCAAATCACTTTAATTTTGCCCTTGCTTCCCTGTCTTCAAATAAACTCATCCCATCTCTCCCTGTATCGCCTCATTTGCAATAAAATAAATGTCCCCCTAATGCTACCCTTCCTATTTTATTTTGCGGCTGCTCCATGCAGTCCCACTCTTAATTTACTGCATAGCACCAACACGTCACTTCTAAACATTAATTCCTGCACCACTATCGACTTACACAGTAAACTTATCACTTCATATCTACTGTACAACTCATTAAACCTTTATTTCTTTTACATTTCGTCCATAATTTATTTTCCCACTCCTCTATTCTTACTATCATTTAATGTCACCTCATCAATTTCCATTTCATTCATCCACCACTTATTATCCTCCCTCCTAATTACCCACATTACCTTTGATTTTTCTTTACTAAATTCCATCCCAAGTTCCTTTCCACTTCTTCCACATATATTCATTAACTCCTGTAAATCAGCTTTATTTTTTTTGCAAATAATACAATATCATCTGCAAACATTAACCCTGTTAATTTAATCCCCCCCTCTTATATATATCCTTTACCACTTTTCATCAATCTCCTACCCACTCTGTCTAAATATATTATAATAGTGATGACATTGGACAACCCTGTCTTAAATATATTACAATTACTACTAAAGATAACTCCTCACATTGAACGATACATTTGTTATCCATATAAATTCTTTCTATAACCCTTAACCAATTTTTATCTAATCCAACATCTTCTATTTCCCATAACAAACTCCTATTCACATTATCGTAAGCTTTTTTAATGTCTAAAACACATTACAATACCCTCGTCCTCCCTAATACTCATTTCCATTAACTGTGTAATAAATTAATATACAATCACCTAAATCCCTGTCTTTCCTAAAACCATGTTACAATTCCCCTACTATATTCTCCTCCATCCATTTCATCACCCATTCTTTTATAATGTTCATGAATAATTTGTATATTATACTTGTTACTGCAACTGGTCTATAACTATCTAATTTCCCTTCATCCTTTCCCTTATAAACCATTCTTACTTTAGTTAACTTCCACTTCTACCAGTCATTATTAATTCATAACTGTTTTTCAAAGCCTCTCTTCATCCTCACCTAAAAATGTTATGATTTCAATTTCTACTCCATCCAATCCCCTCACCTTGCCATTTTTCAGCTTATCCAATACTTTGTTCAATAATTTTATTATCTCATCTTTTCCCTTCTTCTTCCTTTAACTTCCCTTTCTCCCTTCCATCTCCCTTATTTTCTACTTCCTTTTGAAATACCTTCACATATTCATCTAAAATAAGTTTCATTTGCCTCCCCCCTTCCATTCCAAACCTCCCTCATCCCCTCCCCTTTCCTTCTTTTTATATAATTCCAAAATCTCTTACCACTATCCTTACCTCTTTCCCTTATGCTTCATCACTCTATTTTTCTTTTAAATTCACTTATTTTTAATTTTGCATCTTTTTTATATTTTATATACTTATTCTTTATTTTATATATTCATTTTTTAATGCTACTTCTTCCTTCTCCCCTCTCTTAAAGCACTTTTTATAATTTCTATTAGCCTCTTTTCTCTTTTTCACCAATATTTGTATACCCTTATCCTATTCCCCTCTCTTGTCCTTTCTCCCTTTCACTCCTTTACTCACACCCTTTCTTTCACCAAGTTTACTTCTTGCCAGCTCATTTAGACATTTCATAAATTTATTATAATTCATCATATTTTCCTCCATTTATACTTCTCTCTATTTCCTCTTTGAAATTTTATAATCCCATTTTTTTCTTTTTATCCCATCCTCCCCATAACTTCCTTTTTTCTTTCATTATTCCATTTCCCCCCACAATCCTTCATTCTTATACTTATAGTTAATAAATTACGATTCAATTACCATCTCTTCTCATCCCTATCCCATATTTTCATACCTTATATTTCCTTCTCCAAATCTTTTCCAATTAGTATATAATCCAAAACCTTCTTCTGCACCCCCGCCCCCTATTACATTTGTATTCTCCAATACAATATTTTTTTACAATTTCCTATCTCCATATTGATTTAAAACAAAACTCCCTTAACATCTACCCATTGCTATTGTCCATTCCTTCAAATTATTTTATATGCTCATTAAAATTATCTCCAATATTCTAAATCCTCCTTTTTAAATTTACCTATATCTTCACATTTACACAGGGGCAGATTTAGAGTTTTGGGGGCCCTGGGCACAAAAAAATATGGGGACCCTAGTCTAGAAGGGGGTCTGGGGGGATTCCCACAGCGGATCCAGGTGCAGACCCTGGCTGAATTTTTTTAAAAAAATAAATAAATTTGGAGGCTTTTAAATATATTTGTTTTATCACTACTAGAAACAATAGTTCCTGTGAGTAAATTGCTCCGGTAACTGACTACTTTTTCCAGCATTGGGAAAATTTTGCATAATTTCCAAAAAAACACTTTTACAAATTGTAATTTATATACGATGATTGCAGCTAATAAAGACTTTTAAATTTATTAGAGCTGGTAGTTATCTCTCATTTTAATAATGAAATTTAAATAGGCTATTGTAAAAAATTTTGGTCTCAAACTCAAAGGGAAGTTAACCCTAAAAATATTTTAATATTATTTGTTGTATAACCTGAATGTAATAAATATATTTTATCCTAACAAAAAAAAACATATTTTTTTTTAAATAGTTGTTTTATTTTATTTAGGGGTGAGGTTCCTCAAAATTGGGAGGGGGGCACTATCTATGGATATACCATACCAAAATTATTTTATTTATTTAGGGGTGGAGCACCTCAAAATTAAGGCCACTGATTAATGTTATTAACATGGATAAAACTTACAAAAGATCTATGCATACCATATCATAAAAAAATAAGGGGTGGGGCCTCTCAAAATTGGATGCTCTGGGCGGACGCCCATCACACTCACTCCTAAATCCGCCGCCCTTGCCCATACACCTATATACAGTATATCCTTAGTTATTCCATTCTTTATTTTCTTTGCCATTAACCGCCACATATACTACTCCTATTGTAAATCTTATACCATCTACCTCTACTTTGATCCATAAATGTTCGTACACCTTCTTTCCCTTTTAAATTTCATCCCTTTTCTCCCCTAAACTCTCCTCCTTTCTACTCAAATCCCTCCCTATTATTACCTATCCATTCCCCTTCCTTTATATATTATGGTTCCTCCTCATCCATTAAATGTTTCTGTCATCCCTATTATATCATTACTTCTTCACATAAATTATTTATGTCCCTCCATTTCTCGGATTTCTCCTCCCTCCTTCCCCCCTTGCACGTTTAAAAAAACCTATATTTATATTCCTTCCTCCATCCTCCCTTTCCTTTTATATTTACATCCCACCCTTAAATACTAGTAAAAGCACAACTTANTGGGCACAAATAAGTTTTAAAATTATATCTCTGACTGTTTCATGAGTAATTTGAGCTCTGGTGTTTGATATACAGCTGCTCAGCAAACTCCAGAGGTCCTATCCTAAATTTTTTTTAAATAATGCCCAGGGCAGTAAACTTCAAAGGTAGCCCAAAATACCATCAGTCAGATCTGCTTTAACAGAGCTTTTAAGTAAATCAAATACCTTTGTGCTAGTATGAATGGTTGAGGATAGCAAACCTTACCAATGTACTGACTTCTCTATTCTTTTTTTTATATAAATACTAGCAAAAGCAGCCCTCTAGTGGCTACAAATAAGGTTTAAAAATGTATCTCGGGCTGTTTCTTGAGTAATTGGAGTCTCTGATTTTTTTTTATAAAAAGTTGGCCAGCAAACTTCAGCACTCCTTTAACCCTAATTTTCAAAACATTCATCCCCAGAACAAGGGTTATTGCGATCCTAAATTAGTATGTCGGATCTGCTTTACCAGAACCTGCAAGTAAATCAAAATCATTGTGCTAGTATGAGTGGTTGAGGAGTAGCAAACTTTTACAGACATTTCTACCATTTTATTATATACAGTAGCTAAAAAAGCAATAATAATTATTGGTTTAGAAAAGATATTCTCAAATACAAATTTCAAGGTATCTGAAATTACTGTGCAGGGGCGTTGAGAGGGAGGGGGGGCAAGCAGGGGAAAAGTAACCTGGGCCCTGTGACTCAAGGGGCCCCTTATGCCTGGCCAATAGGCCCCCAAGGTAAAAAAAATGTCCACACAATCAAAAAAAAAAAAGTTTATCAATTTTCACGAAAGGGCCCGTAAAAACTTTTGCCCAGTGCCCCGCACAGACACTCAATGCTCTGACTGTGTGTAAGCTACATAAAAGATCTTTACAGCTTTGATTGAAAACAGGAAATTTATTATACAACTTATAATTATGATCTTGGCATAATAAGATAGAGCATAATTTAAAGTTTTTACTGGTATACTCAAGTCATCAGCATTTAACATGTTCACTATTAGTTGCGTGTATAATTTCTAGGCAGTATTCTAGCTCTTGTCATGTACTACAATTAGTACCCAACATTTAGCTTGAGTAGGGGTGAAACAGTGGTTCTAAGCCTTGTCAAAATGAGGCTCACTTCCGGTTCTGGTCAAAATCCAAGATGGCTGACTCTCTGTTCCTATTTCTTAATGGTATAAGGGGGTTTTATGCCCATAAATGGGTATATGACATCACAATTCAAGATGGTGACACTTCCTGTTATGGGTTACTTCATGGTTTCTTAAAGGTATAGTGGATTTTTAGGCTTACACATCTGGCTTATGACATCATATCATGTCCAAGATGTCTTTCGATCATGCTCATTAATTCACTTCCTGGCTTAGAAAATCCAAGATGGCTGACTTGAAAATTCAAAGTTCTTCATTGGTAGATTTGTTTGGATAGTATGCTTAAAAATAATAATTAATAAAATTTTATTTGTTAGTCCTTTCAACTACTGTATATGGAAAAAAAGAAATGAATTTCTCTTTGGCAAAATAAAGGTTAATTTTGGAAAACCTCTGTATATTACTATGCTAAAGGGAGATATACCAAAAGGTATAGCATGTTTATATTTTTTCATAGTATAGAAAAATAGAAATGTAAAACAAAATTTGAAAATTGGAAATTGACATTTTAAAATTTGTTGAGAAAGGAATTGTAAAGATTATCAGTTTGGAGAAATCTTATCTGGAACCTGATGAAACCAAACGGATTGAGTAGATAAATTGTAACATTACTTATGAAAATATTAAGGCAGTATTTCAAAATAATTAGATTATTTTATTGCTAGAATAGCTTACAAAGTAGATATTTATTTGAAATATACTGTGTAGTATTTATTTTGTATTATAATATTGTCACTGACTTGTTTAGTAGATTGAGCATATAAAGAGTTAAGGATTTTATTTTTTAATACAATTCTGTTTCTGTTAAATTAAAATTACTTGTCTTAATGTATATACACCGTACTGTATATATACAGTG
>PXIH01S0000357.1:16178-35987 GCA_003024985.2 Euperipatoides rowelli
GATGTTAATAGGCTATATTTGCTTATTATAGGCCTCTTAGAAATTGCTAAGAGGCCTATAATAAGTATAGCCTATTAACATCTGGTACAAATAACTTGAGGCGCAAGATTTCACGACCAAACTCATAAAGGCATACCTATCGGCAAACAATATGTTCGCTTTGATGGGTATATTATATGTGATTTTCTGAATACTGATCTGTACCTATTACATTAATGATGCCATTTTATGATATGTATTATGCAGTTGTTTGTATAATGAATTAAGAAACCAATTGTAGACATTTCATAAATATTAATTTGTTCTTTTATTAAATTATAGCGATTAAATTTATGAAAATGTTATATTAAATAAGAAAACTTATTTTTTGTGAAGTAAAATTGAATTGGATCACATGAAAATTTTAGGATGTCGCGACATCTGCTTGTAGTCAGATAAACAAAAGTTGTACCATACTAAAATGTAAATACAATTGCGCACTAAATGGATTTTATTGCAGCAAGAGGTTGCTACTTATGTGATGATTTATTATTCACCAAGTCTGCTGCACTGAAAGCCATGTTGTAATAAGGTAGGATTAGTTATTAAAATGGATTAAGAAGTGATGCTTTTAGATATTTAGGGCAATATAAATTAAAGAGCCATTAATTAAAAGTTTTATTACAATAATATGTATGGCTATATGCACATTTTATAGTTTAAATTAATAATCTCATAATTCAAAATAATACTCCAGCAAAGCTTAATACCATACGTTAAAGTGATTGATGAAGAGTTGATTTGAATCTTATAAATTTTATATTCCCCAAATAAATTCAAAAGCCGAATAAATTTAAAACCATTTTGATCCTTAAAAGTCTGTTATTAAAATATGTGCTTTTATAGTTTAAATTAGGAATCTCTAAATTCAAAATAATACACCAAAAATAATTCTCCAGCAAAGCTATTTAGGTTTACATGATTTAAAAAAATATTACTGTGGGTAATTATTTCCTATTACCTCCGCCGATTCATTAATTGCTAAGTTGACGTGAATTGCTTCAATCTTTTGATGTTTAATAAATGCATTTTTTATTTTTGCATATATGTGATGTCGCTCCATTGTATATACCCCAGATGTCATCAAATGTTGTAGTGTGGGGTGCTGCTCTTGCTTTATCTTCATTTGTATTTTGTGCAGTGTGTGATTATTCTTGCACTTTGGTTGTTCATGTTGTAATAATTTGTGCGGCCTTCTGAAGCTTTATGCCCACATTTTTGGCAGTATTAATACTTGTACGCTCTTTGTGGCTCTGGTCTGGTGGAGGGTTGAGTTTTGGTTTGACTCCTTTTGTTGAATGTGCTTTTCCTTTGGGTATAGGTATGAAAGGCTTTTACGCATGTGTAAGGGTTAACGTGTTGTAAAAAAAAACAAAAAACAAATAAATGAACAAATCTTTTGTTATAATTTTATTATGTTAACCAATTATTTTAATTGTATGAATTTAAATAGTAAATAATATTAATATTTTTTATAACAATTGTTCAATTTATAACGTTTATAACAATGCTTATAACAATAGCAAAGTCTTGCTGGAGAATTCTGCAGGCTAGCCCATTCTTCAAGTAATAATTGTTCAAAGATATCATTGCTCTGGAGGAGTATTCTTATCAAGGGTGTCCACAGGGGGGGGGGACAAGGGTGGGCAGCTAACCCTCCCCCTTGTAAAAATGAGATCAACCAAAAATATAGGTATTTAATATAAAGTTGTCCAACTTTAATAATATTACAAGTGTGAAGTACTGATTAATTATTAATATTTATAATGAAAAATATAGACTCTTTGACTATTTCCTTACAACCAAAAAAAAAAAAAAAAAAAAAAGCTTATCAAAATATTTATAATGAAAAATATAGACTCTTTGACTTTTCCTTACAACCAAAAAAAAAGCTTATCAAAATATTTACAATCAAATCAAAAATTTTCATCGCCCCCCCCACTCCCTGAAATTTTTTCTGCGGACACCCTTGATTCTTATGTCCTTCCAGTTTATTGAGTGATTATCTTTTGTTGCATGGTGGGCTACTGCTGACTTGTTAAGATATTTTATTTTATGGTTTTGCTCTGATTTTCAGCAGTTCTTTCTTAAGACATCTTATTGTTTGGCCTACATAGCAATAGTTACAGTTATTATAGTTGGGAGTAGCCCAATTGAAATGTCCCTTTTTAAAAAAAAAACTGGTAAAAAAATAATAAAAAAATTTAAATAAAATTTTAATGACACCAAAAGTCTACAAAACATTGCCTATTCCTAATCTACTCTATATGCTTACGAAGTTATATAAAATAGTTAGAAATTAAAAATTAATGTACGGTTGTAACCCCATGTTTGTTAAAGGAAAAGCTTTAAATTTGACAATAATCTACATACAAATGTATTGGTGTCAGAGGCCATTATATTTAAAGTAATCATAGTAAATATCAAGGCCATAGCCAGATATTTTTTTCAGGGGGGGGGGGGGATATTGATATACATAATAATAATAATAATAATAATAATAATAATAATAATAATAATAATAATAATAATAATAATAATAATAATAATAATAATAGTACTAAAACAGGCAAGATTTGACAAACCATTGTTGTCTTATAGGTCAAAATCTACCGTAGGCCCAAATAGAAAAAAATGTTACTAGCAGTCATAGGCCTAATTTAAATTGCATTTTTAACTTTTCTGTTAGAAAAATCAAAGGCTGAAAGTACAGTATAGGAAAGAGGGACGGAGAGTAATGTAAATAAGAACACAACATTTTGCAACATAAAACATCTCAAAACAACAGCAATACCGAAAAGGCTACAGAGTACAGAACATTGATACTAATGTAATGTAAGTATCTCGCGCTCCAAGCGGAATTCCTCTTCAACTACCTTTTCAGAAATCGTCATCCCCAATGCCTGCGGCAATTGAATATTTGAAAATCCCTATTCATCAACATTACACATAAATTTTATTCCACAATCCCCATTTTATTTATTTATTATTCTCTCTTCTCTCTACTCATCATTACTTTATACATTTTCTATTTTCACACACATTATAAATATTGTTTATACTTTCATAATATTGTACATTGTACAAATTATTTCCGGGGGGGGGGGGTCAACCCCAACACCCCCCCTCCCCTTGGCTATGGCCCTGGTAAATATAATATATTTTCCTAATTTAAAAATAAATCTCCCCTCCAACGGGAGAAGAGATGTATTTTTTTTTTGAGGTTAATCAATTAAATTCGCCAGATAATTTTTACAATTATTACACCAGAAACAGGTTCCTAAAATGTTAACAAGGGCTGCTTACTTGGAAAAACCCAAAGTGAGCTGTTATAGCTAGGGAAACAACCGTTCCTTAACTGCCCAAGCCGAGACGCGTACCTGTACACCTCAGCATATGCCTTCGGTTCATCAAACGGAGGCGAATCCGCTCGACCATGCAACCGAGACATATAGTATATTTTCCTCTAACTAATTTTAAGCAAGGAAATCCTGCTTTAAAAAAAAGAATCAATATTGGGAAAGAAAATAACAATAACTGATACCTCCTTTTTCTTAGCTGCTCATAATGTTATATTATCAGCCATGAATAAACCATTTCTCATTTTGTTTTCAATGTTTCTTTAAGCAATAGTTTTCATGTACAGAATGCTAGAGTATTGAATCATGACCTGCATGAAAACTATTGCAGCAAATCTGTATAGGAAGAGAAGGGTTTAATGTAAAATAATAGAAAAAAGTTATAACAACATCTGTATAAAATTGTTTATATTAAATTATAAACTCTCTTGATTATTGAATATCTTTTCCTAATTAGAAGTTTATATTGTTAATTCGATCACAACATAATAAATAGCTAAAAGCTGCCATATTATATTAAATACGACAAGTTATTAATAGACTAGATATTTGATTCTACATATTTTAACCTTTACAAATATATAGTTTCTTACTATTTTTTAATGTCATAAATAATGCAAAGAAAATCTAATATTTGTGTCTATGAATATTTATGGAAGAATATAAAAATTATGAATAAAATATTAGTTTATATTCTTAATTAAATTGTTTACCGTTTCATTCGGAGAAATAAATTTAGTAATTTTGCATTCGGTGAAAGAAATTCAAGTTATTAAAAAACTATTAAAAATCAATTGATTGAAAAAAAAAAAAAAAAGAATTAAAAACTCTAAATTTTTTCAGGAAAAACAATTTAAACGAAATAATGTCATGAGAGTCTGTAGGCACTAAATCCAAGTTAAATTTTAGTCAACATTTTCACGCCATTGTTATTTCTCTTTATTTATTTATTTTCTCAAGTTGTCTAAGCAATGCTTTTCAACTTTACATCGATTTATAAAAAGGCATATTTAAAGGGAAGTTCACAGCACTCAAATCAAAATAATACATAATCATAAAAGTGAAAGTATAGTTAAACACAGAGATGAGTTACAATCAACTGTATAATACAAAAAAAAAAAAGATATTTTGTCTACATTTTACTCAAAATATAACTAACTGTTTCATTGTGTTGTTTGTGTGGATGTGTCTGACTATTATTCAACCCAAGATTCGGGTTTCATTGCTGGGTAACAAGATTACTATTCCAGGCTATGGATTAAGATGAAGTATTTAGTTGAATTTTTAAAATCAGGGATTATAGTATTCATCTAATCAACTCCTTACTTTGTAAGAGTTAGAGTTAGAATTAGATAAAAGAGTATAAGCCCAGTGGGCTTTTAACCCTCTAAGTAAACATTAATACAAAGACATATTACAATGACAAGACCATTATCAAATACAATCACAACAAACATAATCTATCAATCATTCTTTCTACATTTCAATTAAAAGGCAATTTGCAAAATTTACTGCTATCTCTGAGATATACGTCCAGATTTTTCTTGAAGTTATCCATTGATTTTGCCTCAAACAAAACTGAAGGAAGTTCATTCCATAAATCAACATTTCTGTTTAAAATAAACTTAGTTCTTCTATTATTTGCTCTATAATTTACATCTACCTTATATGGATTTATTTTTCTGGTTATAGACAAAGAAATCTTGAACAGGTTCTCTACATTATTCAGAATCACTATATTCCTATACATGAAAATCATGTCTCCCCTGCAGAATCTTTGCGTGGGAGACAACACTCCTTTTAACTTAGCCAATCTTTTAGCATATACTATATCAAAAAAACCATCAACCCGTTTAGTGAACGCTCGGAATCTCNTCTCCAATTTTACCACATCAGACTTATACAATATAAAAACACTTGATGAACAATAATCGAAGATTGGCTGTATATATGTAGGCTATTATATAAAATGGCAAATGCTCTTGGTGTTAAATACTTCACATTATTTTTTATAATAGCAAATTGAACATTTGCCCTCATTAGTATATTATCAATATTATAAGTAAAGGATAACCTCCTGTCATAGATCACTCCTAAATCAGACATTTTGTCATAGTTCGTTATGATTGAACCGTTCAACATATATGAACTAAGCGATTTTCTCTATTTGAATCTAATGCATCCAGTCTTTTTAAAGTTTAGTTTGAGGCCATTAGAGACAAGCCATTCATATGTGGTATATATGTCATCTTGTAACAGCTGCTCATCTTCTCTTGATCTCAAACCATGAAGTAACTTTATATCGTCAGCATATATCATAATTTTGGTTTTTATCAACCGTGGCAAATCGGACAGCATAATGTTAAACAAACAACCAGACAAAACCGACCCTTGCGGGAATCCACACTTCATCTCAAATACCTCAGAGACACCATTTTTTAATTTTACTATTATTATTTTTTTAGTATCTTTATTTTAATCTAAAATATTTTATTATTTTGATATTTAAAAACTTTACTTGTTAGAAAATCTATGTAACAAAATTCTTCTTCTCATGGCATTTAAATGATAATTTGTTTATTGATTCAAAACGAAGTCCAGTACATTGATTAAATTAAAAAAAAATGCCTTTTTTTACTCATCTGTAATAATTAAATTATGTAGATTTAATTTTTTATTTATAGAAAAATTAGGTGCATAAATTGTGATGTATAAAAAATTTGAAATGAAAATATATTAACCCTTTAGTACATGGATGAGGAACGAGCAGTGTTTTGAATTGTTTTGTGCGACCTTTTCATATATTTTTTTTCAAAAGGCCATGTGCGGCCTTTTAATGTGGCCTTTTCGCTTATTTTGCCAATTATACATTTTCATTTTATTTTATAAATTATACATTATCAAATGGTTTGTTTTTATTAATCAAAATAAAAGTTATAGATCTATTGATTGTTGTTCTGTAGTTGGTGCCTGTCATATCATTGATTTGTTAAGATAACTGTTAGTGCTCAGTGCAACGTCAGTTTCATTTGAAAACATCAGTTTGATTTCACCGTATTGTAATGAGGTGAATGAATAGAATTTTTGGTTTGTTTATTCAGTAATTTTTCATAATTTTATTACATAATTCCATTTCAAGATTAAATGCTGTGTTTACTTTGTGATAAAGTGATATCAAATCAAGATGTGCTTGAGATCCTAAACTCTCACCTGGAAGATGACAAACTGAAGCTAAAAACAACAATGCTGGAATAAGATACTTACTCACTTTTAGCAATATTTTATCTCAAGTCATTAAGATATTATATTTAGTTTATTTAACCTAAACCAATATTTTTTTTTATACTTTTGGATTGTTTGTTCATTTTGAAAAACAACTTGATAGGCTAATTTTATATTAAATTAATTCATTATGTTTTCTGCATGCTTTTGGCTTTAGTAAAGCTACACATCGTTTTGAAACAGAAAATAATGTACAATATAAGTATGTAACATACAAAAACAACAAAAATAAGATTAATATAAAAAAAAAAGACATTTTGACTTATAATAAGTAGTTTATATATTATTTCTCTTTTCCTTCATTCCTCTAGGCATATTCTGTGTATGGAAAACAATATATTTATATATTTTTTCACAAAAAATGCAGTAGCAGTTATTAATATCCATAATTTTTTTTTTTCTATTTAAGCTCTGTATGTAGTCTGGTATAAACTGTTAACAAATACCATATAACTTTGGTCGAACTTCATTTTCAATACTTTTTTACTTTTAAAGATGGTCAATTTTTTGAATAAACACACGATAGTAGACAGTTTTTTTTCTTCTTTTCCCTGTACCTTGGCACAACTGAGATTTCATGATTTTTTTTTTAAAGTAATAATGAGATCATAAATTGAATTTCATTTATATTCCATTTCTTGAATGACTAATCTTTCAAAATTATTGAAATTTATTCCAAGACCTTTAAGAGAACCACAAATATTATTGACAACTTTTAATACAGTACGTTTAATTTTGCTCCAGCTTTTCTTTTTTAATAACATATTCATTTGTTAAATCCCACCATTTGTTACTTGAATTAAAGTACTTAAGAGACATGCATATTATTTATTAGATCTAAACATGAAGAATAATATTATTCCATTCCATTTAGTAATGGCTTCTTAAACATTTGCTTTTATTTCTTTTTTCAATATTTATTTAATAGTTTATGTACTGTATTTTTGTTTAAATAGACTATACCATACTGTATACACAATATACCCTTTGTTTTAGTTATGTATATCACTTTTCAATTTGATTTATTTTCATCAAATTCACTTCAAATAATATTTTTCTTGAGAATTTATTGTTAATATAAATAAATGTCTGAAAGTCATAATTTCAAATTTTAGTTTTTTCTTGAAACATATATATATTTATAGGAAGGCTAATCCTGCTTTTCTATTGTCAGCTTTATGTGCATCCAATAGCTACCATCACATTTCTATTGAAGATGGGATTGTTGAGTTGAAGATTTTGCACATATCTATGCATTACTAGGACTTTTTTTTTCTTGTTATTTTTTTTGTAAATTTTTTGTTATTTTTTAACAATTTCATGTTATTTTTTTTTTAAATGTCTTGTTTTTTCTTGCTACATTTTTGTAAAATTCTTATTTTTTATGTATAAATTTCTTATTATAGTTTATTTTTTTCTTGTTAATTTTTGTAAACTTCTTAATTTTTTAATACTTGATTTATAATTTATTTTTTAATTCATTATGTAAATACAAATGGGTAGCATTACAGACTATTCAGCATTAATACAATTATTATTTTTTTTAAACATATTTTAAGCATAAAAAATTGTTTGCAGATATTTAATATTTTTTTTTAAAAAACAAACAAACACATGTTAATAAATTAAATATTAAAAGTATAAAAAGAATACATATAGTCCAAATTAATGAAATAAGCATTAATTAAAAAAGCACTGGATTCAGCACTGTAATGTTTCATGACTTGCCCCCGATCAGTGGCAATAATGTTGTACAAAGAAAAAATATGTTCATAGTCGACCCTTGCTACTTAGAAGTTGGCATCAAGGCCAACCTCTTGTGAACTCTTTAAATATAAAAATTGGTTCAAATTGGGTTAGCAGCTACAACTTTGACACTGATTTCCTGTTTTAAAAATTAGCAACATCTATTCTGACTCCTCTTTTGCCAAACAGACAGACATCCAGATTACAATGTTTTAAAGTTTACACCATACTTGCTACCTTAGATATGAAATTTGATAGNAATTGGACCATAAATTGAAAAGTTAATAGAAGGCAGCCACACACTGGACCACTTTCTACCTTAAATGCACAATTTAGTTGTAATTGGGCCACTAGTTAAAAGTTGAGGTAACATCCTCCTCCTCCCCCATCTTTTTACTGCCCCACAGACATTTTGTACAGATTATATACAATTTTCAAAAGTATCATATAATCGGATTCATTTCCCTACCAGACAGATATCCAAATGATAATGTTTTAAAGTTACTAGTACTATAATATCAGTCACTTTTATTGTACAGTTCAGTTGAAATTGGATATTTTAAAATTTGAAAGATGCCATGTCCCTACCCCCTTCTCATATTTCTATCAATTCAAATGATCCACTTTAAATATAAAATTTTAAACTAAAATTTATTAATTAACAGCAATAAATTCCTGTACAATATACATTAAATACAAATAAAATACATTTTTAAACAAAGTTACCTACACACATGCACATACAAAAAACCAACAACTTTACACTGTAGTCTAAATTATTACAATATACATCAATCAATAATTTTAATTTGGAACAGGATGGCAAAGTATAGACTTAAAATATTAACAACAAATATATTTTGTTGTTACAGATATTTTTGACATTTTTATTGCTTGGGAATACTGAACAAACAAACACAACTTTTATACTATAAAAAAAGTTTCCAATCAAGGAGAAAACAAGTTCATGTGTATCTGTGGTGATAATTTATTGTCCATTAATTTGGAGAAATTATTTTATTTCATTTCATAAGTTAAACTATAGATCAAAAGACTTTGTAGATTAAACTTCTTATTCCCTACATCTGATGTTATTTGTTTATATAAAGGTTCTGGAAGAGCACCCTTTGATAAATAAAACCTCTGAAAACAATTACAATCGGCTTTTAAAATAGGAACTGACAGTTTTTAATTGACATGATTGAAAGACATTCATTTAAGATTAACATAACTATTAATGAGAAAACTTATTTTTTAAAAAAATGTGTTAATATTTTGATTTTTTTTTTTTAATTTTAAATAATTTTGCAACATTTGTTTATAAGAATAACACTATTTTTTTGTATACTATCGTTTTTATATTATTTTGTTTTATGACAAGAATTTTGTTTTTTGTCGTGATTTTAAATCACATTTTTAAGCAACATATTTGACTTTTGGTTGAAGAAGTTTAAAATAATCACTATTATTACTTAATTTGTTTTATTGTGCTACATGAAAAACAAATGACTCTACTCATTACATTAAGACAATTACTTTTTGATTTGTTTTGATTTTCTACTAATTCTGATGATATTGAATTTATTTTTTGTAGTAATACAACATTTCATAACCTACTCTATGAATTATTTTTATTTATATGTAATTTTAACATGTGAACATGTTCTATTGCATATTTTTATTGTGTTCATATATCATCTTACATTTGAAAATAATCAGTTGCAATGCAGACATGATCTTTTCTTTCATTCAACACCTGGAACATAAATTTACGCTTTATTCAAGATTTTATTACAAAGTGAGAGCATCTAATTTACTTCTATATTTCTTCTACTACTAGATTTCTTTATCACAAAGAAAAAAATGTTGTAAAGAAATACATCAGTTCTATTAGTATAATGACCAATATAGAAGCCACAGAAATCACCATGCTTACAATTTAGTTTTTTTCTTCTTAAATAATACTAAAAAAACAATAGTTTGATGACTATCACTGTTTAGCGAAAGTCTTTCAGACATAATTATAGTTCAGGGAAATTATTATTTACTTCAAACCAAAACTCAGTTTGGAAAGGATTAAAGAACAAACCATTTATCCAAATACATATAGTTTCAGTTGATATTAAATATTTATTACAAGTTTTTCGTTTTCATATAAAATGTTATTAACATTGAAAAAAAAAAAAAATCCCTCAAAGGAATTGTCTCCATCTACAAGAATCCAAACCTAAAGTATTTCTTAATGATAAAATTAGACTTGGTAAATTGAAATAATATCATTTACATTAATCATTTGGCATGCATAATTAATAAACGGCCTGTCTAATGATGAATAAATTTTTACAAAATCCAATTAACTAATTATAAAATCGAGAGAAAATAAAAAGAAAATAAATGTTCCTTTAATGATTACATGCAAATTTTTTTATGCATGCAATAATTTCATTTTTATATAACTATAATTAAATTGGTAATTATTCATGTTTTTTTTTTCATGTTGAAATCTAATTATTCTTAGAAACTCATACATAGTCGTAACAATCAAAGGTTAGACAGGACAACCAATTTGACACAAACAGAAAAAGTCTTTGACAAAAAAGAATTTCAATACATGTCATTTTTTCTTCTTTTAAAATAATTTGACAAAACTAATTTATCAGTCTAAGTTGTCAACAGCAATAAACCAGAGATTCCCAAACTGTGGTTCGCAGACCCCACTGGTGTGCTCAAGGCCCTTTAAGGTGGGGGGGGGGGGGGGGTCACCAAAAACTATTTTCATAATTAACATAATATATACGGTACCAATGTGCTTGTTTATTCTCATTCTCTCTAATTTTGTTTTGAAGAACTTTTTTTTTATATAAAATATATAATATGTAATCATTGTAATGGTTTATTATTGTTATTTTTAAATGAATTAAGAAATAATATCTTCAAAATCTCTGTTTTAATTATAATATGGCTACATAGCTAATACTCGCAAAATCTCACATAAACAATTAACTCTTTGGAGTCCTCAAAATTTTTAGGTTTATAATGATGCCCTAGGACAAAATGTTTAAGAGCATCTGATGTAGACATACTATATGAGGGGATATGAGATAGCCATGTTTGCTACATTGTAATAAAATATTATTAATGGATTTAGGTTTAAAAATCAGTCGATTAAATATTAGGAATATGAAGACTTGGTTTTAATTTGGAAAAATTTAGTATTGAGTTTTGTATTGAAAATCTAGATACTATTCCACAGAGTTGATTAATTATTTATTAATCACATCAGGCAATCCAACATATATACAACATTCTAGATGACTTTTCATTAATATGGTAAAAATCCTGTTACTTATTTATTATAATAATAATGTAGACAATATTACATTATTTACATTTCTAACCTTTATCTAACATGAAACCTAACTTCAATTACCTTGGTAAACAATAAATACCTTATTTAAATTCCTAACCTTTATCTTAACCTGTACCATAATTCCTAACATTTTAGTAAACACTAAATACATTATTTACATTCCTAACCTGAACTCAAAGATGAGTTCTTATAGTGCACATAAAAAACACCACCTGCACATGATTGTTGTTAAAACATATTTTATGAATGGAAATTTCATCTTTAAGGTATCATTAAGGAAACACTTTGTTTTCCCTTTCTACAATTAATAGTAACAAAATATGAATAAATAGTTGGAATACTAACCACAAGTTACCATATTGTCAAACATAAACAAATCAGCATGCTGTTTTTAAAAGCAGGAAATTACTGAATATGATACGACTCACAAGTTGAAAATTATTTTAATTCTTAAATAGAGTGAGAAGGAGGAACAGAGAGAGGGGAGAGAAGGAAGAGAGAAAGGGGAGAGAAGGAAGAGAGAAAGGGAGAGAGAGGGAGAGTGAGAATACCTTATCAGAAATAAATCTTTTGTATTCAGATTTATAGAATCTTGGTTTGACAGTTCTATACCGATAAAATTTTGAATATCAGTGGATACAAATTCATTTGTAGATATTGGCAAAATAAAATGGGAGGAGGATTGATGATCTATTATAAAGAAGACTATTATATCTATTTAGTAAATGGTATTAACAGGGAATTATTCTTATATAATATTGGTTATTTTGAATATATTTGTTTAAAAATTGTTCCTAAAATTGGTCAAGAATTTATAGAAAGTTGAAAAATGATATAAATCCTAGGACCAGAATGAAATAAAGACTATAGTATATTCTGAAAAATTAGTTTGTGATAATAAAAACATTGTACTGGTCAACTGTGAAAGATTCTGAGTGAGGCTACTGGTAAAACCACAGTTAAACTAAGGAATTCGGACATCACTGTTAAAGAATTGGATGAGCATTTTTCCTTAATTGGTAGGAATATTCCACTCGGATTGGATTCTTCGGACACTGATAATATATTTCCTGAGGATGATCATATTGGCAAACTTAAACATGATTAGATTGATGTTTCTTTGATAAACAGTCATTCTTTGACAAAGTTTAAACTGGTTACTCCTATGTTAGTTTATGGAATTGTTGATGAGATGTCTAGTTCTATTGCAACTCTACGGATGGTATAAGTTCCCATATATTGAAGCTAACACTTCTGATTAATTTGATTTTTTAATTTTAATTATTAACACTTTCTGTGCTAACATTGTTTTACTTGCCAAGCCCACCAGCCTGTCATAATTTATCTTTTTGTAAAAAAAAATGTTATTGCTTTAATTTAGTTGAAATCATTTTTATTATTGATATTCTTAACACTAATTAGTTGTTTTATTAGTGAGAAAACAATTAAGTCTCTGGCCTTATTAAAAAAAAAAATATATGATATTTAATGGGCCTATTTTTTAAAAAAACACAAAAGTATTCTCTTTTAATATCTCTGTTTTCTTTTTTGAAAATAGATCTCAGAAATAATGGTTATAATCGGGATTTATTCTTGGCTGCAGGTTATATACTATTATTTGTGGTAAATGATTGGTTTCCATTATCCAGTCAATACAAGCATCTATATGATTATTTACTGTATAGTGTATATAAACTTGAACTAACATTACTGGAACTCTGACTCTTGTGTCTGCATACCTTCCTCATAAATGGGCAACAGTTGCTTTTCTCTGTATTTTATCACCTTTTTTTTTGTTGAATATTTACAATATTATTAGTTTGTAATTATTATAAAATCATTTGCTTGGTCAGATGATACATGCTCGTGCTCATTTTTAAACACAGACAACTATAGCTGTCATTACTAATGTGATTGACGTCTGATTGAATGAATTCTGAATCTAAGAAAGATAATAATTCTTCAAAATCTGAACCATAATTTTTATAAAGTTCTTGTAAAATGATTTCTTCTCTAATAAAATGTACTTGGAAGCTATTACTTGCCATTAACAAAACCAGCCAGGAAAACAAGTAAAATTATGCAACTCATTAAACACTTGAAAAATTATAAATATGTCATTAAAATGATTTCAACTGTTATCTATTAAAGTGACATAACTACAGAACAATTTTATAACAATTAAAAGTGAATGTGTTTGCTAAAAATAAATATATACACAAGCAAACTGAATGATCGATCTATCTCGGCATAGGATTTGCGTCTTTATAACAATGTCCAAGGTATATCGGATGTCGGCCACAAAGTGTTAATAATTCCATAATTTATTCACAAATATCATTTATTTGGAAAACTGCCATTATAACACCAGTTTTCAAAGGTGGAGATAGATCCAGGCCTGGCTCCTATATGCCAATTTTGGTGTTACCTAATATGAGTAAAATACTTGAAAAAGTTGTTTCCAGACAGACTGTTGTTTAAATGAAATGTACAATTTATTCTGCCAAGAGCAAAATAGTTTCAGAAGATATAATTCAATGACTACTTCACTATTAAAATTGAAAGATGATCGGAGCGCAAGTATGGCTGTAGGTGAGGTTGTGCCCGTTGTTACACTTGATCTATCCAATGCGTTTGATAGTTTGTATCATCAAATTTTGCTTGAGAAATTGATGAATATTGGTATTGTTGATATGGTACAGAAATTACCTAGTTGACAGATTCCAGGCAATTAAACTAATTGGCAAGTTATCAGAATTGTCCCTAGTTAGTTGTGGAGTGCCACAGGGTTCGAGTCTGGGACCATTAATGTTTATTTTGTATATGAACGAATTCCCCAGAATTTTGGTTTATTGTAGCTGTTCCTTATAGGCAGATGATTCAGTGATTTATGTTTCTGATAAGAACACTCAAATCATTAAGTTAAAGATTGAGAATGATCTAAACAAAATTAAAATATGAACTCAAATAAATAAACTTAAATTAAATATATCCAAGACCAATTTGATGATGGTAGGTACCAGGCTAAACAAAAAAAAAAGCAAAAACACTGATGAAATCATGATCACACTGTTTAGCAATGAAATAACTCAATGAAGCTCAATATATATTTGGAGTTGGACTGGAACAGTCACTAGATAAACTGAGTAGAACAGTAATGGGAACTTTAAAATTTATCATGAACTTTAGACAATATTTTTCTATTGGGATGTATGTCATTATTATATAATGCCCTTGTGCTATCTAATCTTGATTACTGTTGTATAGTATTTAACAGCTGTAACAAAACATTATCTATCTGACTTCAAATAATTCCAAATTTGGCTTCCAGATTTCTGATATTTAGCACTGGCCTTCTAGTGCAAGTCCTGCTCTTTCTAAACTAAGATAGAAAAGTTTAATAAACAGAAGAAAGATATTTCTTAATATTTTAACTTGGAAATGTTTAAACGGTAAAGCTGCACAATCTCTAACTAATCAGTCATTCATTTGAGAGAAATACATGCATATAACACATCAGTCTTTAAAAAAAATTTGTTTATATTGCCAAAAAATTCTAAGTTCATGGTCCTATCTTTTCAAAATCAGTTAATTAAGTTTTGGAACAAATTGCCTTCTAGTTGGAGATCCGTGAAGGCCTTACTAAAATTTAAGTTTCTTTTAAAAAAACAACATTGTTTAATTTCTGTTTAATTCTGTATAAAATAATTGTTCTGTAAAGTTGTAGTGTTAAAAAACTGTTTGTTATTTTATTTATTTATTTTAATCATTTGTACCTAAACAAGGGGTCTGGAACAGCACTTGTTGGTTGAAGACCCTGATTTTTTCAAGAAATATGAAATAGAGCAAGAGAGAGAGATAGAGAGATAGATAGATAAAGGGAGAGTGAGTGAGATATAGAGAAGTTTGAAAATAAATAATCCAAAAGTCTAAATGAAATGCAAATATAGAATAGGCTAGTTTAATTATTTTCAATTTTTATTTTCCATAGTTTAGTTCCATTGCAAGAACACCAAATTAGTTTTATGTATTTAAATATAAAATTGATTTCATTTCACGATTATGAAATCAGTTTTCAATTTTCATACAAAGTTACATAAAACGGATATGAAATTTTAACTCAACATTTTGAAATTCATTAATTTGTCTTTTTTATACATAAAGTTGTTGTTCTGTTTGTCACAAGCATCTATCAACAGCTTCACAATGATAGATAGTTCAAACAGTTTCATGACATGACCACCAAACTCAGTTTCGTTTGTTGAGTTTACATATTGATTTTTTCTTAAACAATGCTTTCATAATATACACTGATGAATTTTTAACAGTGAGTAAGCAGTATTTTGTAATAAAGCAATAGTTAGAAGCAAAAATGTCCACAGAAAAAAAAATCAGGCTGGGGATGGGGCAAACAATTTATGGACCACATAACATTTTATTTTGATATTTTTTTTAGTGGGAGGGTTGTTTGGATGTTTTGATAAGATTTTTTTTATTGCTAAACTTTTTTTATTTTTGTTGTGCCAACATTTTTATTCATAAGAACATTTCCTCGTGTTTTTTTGTTTTTTTGTCAAAATCATTATATAAAATTAATTTCACATGTAAAAAAAAAAAAAAAAAGCTGTCACTATTTTTTCAGGATAGGGGTAAACCTGTCCCCCTTCCCTTTCATATTACCTTGCTAAAAATGATGAAAGTTGGTTCACACTGTTAGTCCAATTTGAAATTTTTATATTAAAAGCTTTATTTTAGACTTTTTTTTCTATCTGTTTACTCAAAATGAATTTCTATTTTCTACCCACAAAAGGTAAATCGTTTTTCTTCTTTGTGAAATCCCATAAGTTTATTTCACAAGAATCCAAGTTTACTTTACTTAATCAAAGAATGAAATCAGCAAAACATCAATGTTGATCAAAAGCTTTAAGATTTTACAATAAGATTAACTCCCAATCTAGCTGGTAAGCTTCACTTTTAAACCAAGTAAATATAACTTTGTGTTCATAAATCTAATAAAATCTGTCATATTTTGTTGTGATTGGTATTAAAGAAAGCATCATTATAAACTTATACAAGCACAATAAGATTAGCCAAAGTCAACAGAAAAATAAAAAAAAAAACACAAAGGTGTACCGGTACTAATAATATTTCTTAGTAAAGAAGGAGAAATACATTGAAGAATGCAATTTATTATTAATTTATAGGCCAGGGATCCGAAAAACTATTGGTGAACTGAAAAAAACAACTTTAATATAAATAAAATTAAATTGATTTTCAAATACATTCTGTTGCTTGAATTCATCATATAATTTTCTCTACCCATTCAAAAATGCTGACCTGTTTGTTTGCACCTCTTATGATAAATCAAATACAAAATAAATGATGGAGGATATGGAACTTAAAGATCATGTTACATAAAACAAAACAGTAACAACAAAAACCATAAGGAACATAATTAGCCTATATGATCAGTATATGCATAACATAAAATGTGAACGCAACGCATACAAACTATTAACAATACATAAAAATATAACTATATTCATTGTATAAAAATAAGTACCATACTGTATTTAAAAGAAATGAAAAACTCAGTCTATCATACTATGAAAAATCAACTAGAATACACAATTTATATTTATTCACACCACAATAGACACAATTATGAGGTGAACTCATATGAACTTTTCAAATTTGGTTTTACTTAACAACAATAGAAATATATATTTTATTTGGCTATTAACAGTTCAATCCATGGATAAAAATGTGTTCTGGATAGGGAATTCATTGTAAACAATCATAACTTTGTTGCATAGAGATTTGTAAAACAATGGCTAATTTTCATAACTTTATTTAATCTATCTCCATTGGAATCTGAAAGGATCACTTGGAAAATATCTCATTTCAAACAAACCCTTTCTAGAATGTATATTTTGATTTTGTAGTTCCATTTTGTTTTAATAATACTTCTCTCATAGTAAAGAAAGCCCTATCTCCCCAGTATCATATTTTTCATGAAATTAAGGAAATTAAATGTTATTGTAACATTGTCAATTGGATATGCTGTAAATTATAGATTAATGTATAATAGAACCAACTTGAAATATACAAGCCTTATTAGGTGTAAAAGGGGGATTATGGAGTACATCTGTTTCTGAGATAATTACTGTGAAGTCATTAATTGTAAATCAAATTCTTAATAACCAGAACTTTTTTTTTTTCAAATACAATATTTGGTATTCATTAATCGGAAGATCTCATTTCTTACTAGTGTTCTAGTTGTTCCCAGATAATCGCCATAATATTCAATCATTAATCAAATTCTTAATCAGAACCTTTTTTTACAAATGCATTCATTTAATTGTTTCTCATAATTTGTGAGAAAATCACTATGAATCATAAATTGAATTCTTAATAATCTGAATCTTTTTTTTTTTTCAAACAACTAATTGGTAGGCTAGCTAATCGTTTCTCATAGTTTATGAGATAATCACTGTGAGACTATTTTTTCTTTTTAAAATGTCCATTTCAATCATTAATTGGAAGTACTTTCAATGTTTGATTGGAAATAGACAATTTAACTCATGTTTATCCAGTGTTAAGTGTGTTCTCTAATAATAATTTAAATCATAATGTTTTCAATCAAGTCAACGGAGGAAATGCCAATTGGCTAATCTGGAAGAATGCAGTCCATCTAGGACTCTAGGTATTAAACAAAAATATAACTATAAAAGTTACTTTGAACCAAAATAATCTGACTTAACAGTCTTTACTTAACAAAAAAACAACAATTTATTGCAGGATTAATAAGGTATTTCCAATTATTAAAAGATCCTAAATTTATTTTATTTTATTTTTTTGAAAGGATTTTCATCCAACAAATAAAATTTATTTAAAAATAATAATAATAATACAAATTTGAAACCAAATCAAATAATTGGAAATGTTTTAATATAGTGTAATTAGTAGTTAGATGTTTAGGCTGTTGTAACTTGTAATCCAATTAAATTAAAAATCATAGTATTTTTTTTAATAATAATTATATCGTTTTATTTATTTTTTATATTGTAGGCTTTGGATATACTGTTTGCTTATTTTATAGAAAAAAGTTAAGGTTATTTAATTAGGCTATATAAATTAAATTATTATGTTGACATAGAGAAATATTTTGTTGGCAGTAATGTCATCATTAAATAAAATATTTATAAGTGCTTATTTTTTAAATTTTTTTTAAGGCTATTGATTGGTAGTGGTGAGTAAAAATTAGATGCATATACAAATGCAAATACGAATGTCGGACAACAACTGACCATAGTCCAGCGAGGTTGTCCCTTGTCCTAATCTAATTTTTTTTTTAATATAGCCTATATATATAATTTATATTTATATTAAATCATGATTATTTACATTTTGATTAATCAATTAGTAAATTCTACTAATCACCCAACTCTACCAATCCTCCCATCTAAAACTTTATTTAATATGTAAATTTAAATTATAGAGTTAAATGACTTTAATAATAACTTTAATTTTTAAATATCCTGAAATTAATTTTCCCTTTGTTTTTTTTGTTTTCCCCCATTAATATTTATTGCGATTTGGTTTAAATTGCTCTTTTATTTATTGCTTAATATTTTTCTAAAATTCTTATTATTATATGACCATAAACATCAATAAATATTTATTGATATTAAAAAAAAAAAAAGCTAAATTGTCAATTTAATTTAAATAAGGATATTTAATGTAATAACTATTACAATTCTACAAATATCCCATCAGCTATATGTATAATATTTTAGATAAAAAGTTAAAGAGATAAACACAAAATTAAATAGCAAATATTTTAAATAATATATGTTGAATTATTCAAGTTAATTTTATTTTTCAATATGAATTTACACTAGGGTTATGTCACTTCCTCAGCATAACCCATTTTTGCTTCTTTCTATACTATTATAGCATTTACATCCATTTACTGTATTATTCCTGATTGGTTTTAATTTTGATTCCAAT
>PXIH01S0000358.1:39502-52236 GCA_003024985.2 Euperipatoides rowelli
GAACTAAAAGGTATTTGTGTTCGCCTGTCCCGAGTATGATTAGAGTTGTGAACTTATCCATTTAATTTTTTATTTTCCTTTGAAATTTTTTTATTATTATTATTATGAATACCTTGTAAATAGTCATATATCCTTAGGAGCTGTTGGCTATATCTTTTCTATTTGGTCTTCGTTACCAAGTTTCTATATATTTCTTAGAATATGTCAATAAACGGATGATATACAGTATATATAGATATATGCTGGGGATTCAAGGACCGGCCACCAGCAATCCTGGCACTGGTTGTGAGGCAATGAGCATGACCATGTAAAGTGCAGGATATACTATATATGCTGGGAGTCCGAGTACCAGTCACCAGCAGTCCTGTGCTATAATCATGAGGCAATGAGCTTGACAATGGAAATGGAGGTTCAATGACCGGTCACTAGTAGTCATCAAAGTATTATAATTATCTGTCAAATAAAAACTGTCCTTTTTACTATTCATTGATTCACTTGAAACTTTATAAAATCTTTTACACACATCACTCATTTAATTGTCTCTAAAACCCGATAAACTACAGCAAAACACTAAAAAAATGTTAAGTACAAAAGATTTACATATGTTCTCGCTTAAGAACAGACAAAGTGAGCAAACATAGTGAATGGCTTTGAAAGATGTTGTAACCCACAGAACTTTTGAAATGCTGTACTGCTAGCTTATACCAACTTGCATTGGTAAATCACAATTCCCAATATTTCTAGGTAAAATTCCGATGTTTAAATATTTTACTATATAATAACATATACTGTAGTCAAGGTGGCGTGGCCGTGAGGTCTTGTACCCGGCCACGGTGTGCTTGACATATAAGGGGATCGTAGGCTCGATCCCCGGGCAGCTCCGGTGCNTTATAACATGGAAACTTACAATGGACTATGAGAATGGATTACCTTCAGCACTGTAGTATTCGGTTATAAGAAGAATGTAAAACTAGATCATGTATATATTGTAAATAAATTTATAAAAAATAAAAAAAAAAATAACATACTGTACATACAGTTTATAAGCTTTACTTTGTACATAGTTTATAAATGTATATTAAAAATGAAAAAAAAAAAAAACTGTAAACTTTTTATAGCTGTTTATTTATTGAATCATTTCAAGTCTACAAAACATTTCATTTTTCCCCTTGGTTTTCTTTAAAAAGTTTCAGGACACTTATACAAAAAAAATTTTGGTCTCTGACAGGATATTTTATACATCAGTGGAAGTGCAGGTATAAATAAAGTTAAAATAATTAGTATAGCTAAGATAATTAACATGCAAATTTGATTATTATACATTTTAAAAAAAAAATAGTGATTACATAAAGCTGAAAACACAAGAATGATATGTGATTCCTATATTTGGTTTTCATAAGTTTGAAGTAGATAAATTACACTGCGTGTTATATCATGATCATGTTACAGAAATTAATTAAAATAAAATACCGTAATCCAAAGCTTAAGTACATTATGAGATAAAAGCCAATTTTAATTTATAAAATAAAATTATTTTATTTATTATACAAATATATGATTATAAAACACTTTCAAATTAGACAATTAAAGGGAATGATTAATCGTCACACAAAAAAATTTGATATTTCTTAAATTGAATATAATAAACAATATTTGGACGCGCCATTGTGAAAAAATATTTAGTAAAAATACAACTTTGATCTATGAAAGTATATCGACAACGTTCACAAGCTGTATAAGACATTTATTTACTTATAGTGAAATCGTAGTTAATCAAATGTGGATAAAAAGATAAACACTTAGTTTTGTTCGGAATAAATTTAGAAAATAGTGACATTAGAACGTTTTGCCCTGATTTTTATTTGTTCAGTGATTTTCAAATTTATTATACTACTAAAATTTTATGTATTAAATAACAGAATATTTGAAAAAAAAAATAGATAATAAAAAAAAAATAATGATCTTGGGCGGCTATCAACAACTCTCAAGACGTACTGTAGTCTGGGTTCACAGACCGAGGGTTCGACCTGAAATTCTGAATCCTTTTTTTTAAGGGATTCAGGATTAGGGTGTTTTTTATCCAAAGTAAATATTAGAAGCTTTGATTAAGCTTCTAAATTTACGGAACACACAGATGGAGATCTTCAATTGTGGTTTGAGATAGGGAAACATCTTTTTAATTATTAGTTATTTTAAGCTGATTATTTAAAGTAACAATTGGATTTATTTACTCTTGCTCAATAACAAAATTAACACACATGATGTTATCAGGGTGATACACATGACTAAAGAGTGCCGTATAATAAATATCCATGTTATTTATAAATTCTTAGCTGATTATTTAATTAAAGTTACAATTTACTCTTATCCAATGATAAAATTACATCATGATGTAATCAGGGTTAGTCACATGACTAAATTAATTGTAGGTAAAAAATTAATAACCATGTTATTTTTAATTATTAGTTATTTTTAGCTGGTTATTTAAAGTAGCAATGGGGATTATTTCCTCTTTCCCGAAAATAATACCATGGCCTAGGAGTGGCGGTGATGAGGAGAGCATGACTACCATAGGCTCCCAAGACATATACTGAGGTTGTCGGTTCACCAACCTTCGGTTAGGACCAAAAATTCTGGATCCTTGCTTTCAGAAGGGATCTGGGACTAGGGTGTTTTATCTCTTAGATTATCAAATAGAAAACTTAAATCCTGAATGTTTTAGCATGAAATGAAGATTGTAAAAATAATAAGATAATAAAATACGAGAACTACAGTAGTTGCCTCTCTATGAGAGGAAAATTTATTTAATAAAAAAAAAAATTAACATCAGGATATCATCAGGGCAAATCACATGATTATATACAGTATAATGGCATTATATGTTGCTATAAATTATTTTGCTCAAAAAAAATAAAGAAATACAAATATTTCATAAGTCAATAAGCTTAAAAAATAATTAGAGTGGTGAATCCTACTATAATTTAATGTTTATCTTGACATCATGGATGTATTTTTTTTTTCTGAGCAAGAGCAAATAATTACAAACTAGCTTAAAATTACTAATATTTAATGGAATATGTATTAAAAATATCTTTCAAGATTTATAAAATTCTTTTTTCTAGTCGCGAAAGTTGCCGATTAACCAAACCAGTAACACCAAGGTTACAGGTTCAAATCCGGGAAACGACTTTTCCCCCGGAACTTGTCCAAATGTAGATTAGAGTAAACTTTATGTCTTTTTTTACCTAGAAAAGCTTTGTACAAGACCTAGAAATTATATTGATATAATGAAATGTAAACACTAGATACAGTATGTCGTGTTAATTGTATTATTTTGTAAATAAAGGGTTTTTTTTAAATAAATATTTAATCTTTTTATATTGATAAACGACATTAATGGATGCTTTCTTCAAGGAAAGTTAATGATCCATAGAAGATAATTTATTTATAAAAAAATTATACAATATTTGATATTATAATTGATACAGTCTTCATTTCGTCTTTGTATAAATGGCATACATTACACACAAAAAAAAAAAGAAACGGTTAAAAAAAAAAATTCATTCTTGTACATGTCTAATCTAAGAAAAAGGATTTCCCGGAATTAGAACCGGCGACTGAAGGTGACCTTTATTTTAGTTTGCAATGTACAGTATATGTGAAGCTTTCCCAGATAAACTTTCAATCGTTTGATTGCTATAAGATCACTGAATCCTAGCTTGCCAGTGTGACATATGAATCTATTGTAATAATAGTATTTAATTTGTGTCATTGGTAAACATGTTAATCATTCATAATTTCCATTACTTTTTGCTCTCTATTAACAAAATTAGAACGGAACAGTTAATGTGCTTCAACAACCACCATTTTTCACAACTGGTGCTGTATATTAAGTTAATTTAATGAATGTTGAATGGGTGGCGATTAATATCCCCTTTAGTTATACTTTATCTCAAATATCCTACTGCAATGAAAATACATATACTTTTAGAATCTAAAATTACTCATGTAAGGATTATACAGCATACATTTTTGCTAAATTAAATTCATAGGACTATCTTTACAATATGCTATATATATCTATACACTCGTTACTATTTCAACCAATACATACATAAATGATTATAATAACAATACAAAATAAAGATTACAATAAATTAAACTTTTATCCCATTTTTTTTTTTTACATAGAGTCTGTTTTCTCAGACTAATCAGTGAAACATTGGCCCCTCATCTTTACATTATCTGAGAACAAAAAAGTTTTCAGCCTGATATACCAACAATGTAAAGTTTTTAAAAAGATGAAAATTGACTCCACAAATAAAATAAAACTTCAGCATACTCCATTTGGTCATGTCTTCTAGAATCACTTTAGTTTCTTTATACTAAATGTTGGCATTATATGAATTTATAAAGATTTCGCACTATATCCGGATTTATTTTATGGAAATGCTTATTCCTATGAGGGGTTAAAATAATAATTTCCTACAGTAGTCCTTATTCATATGGGGTGCACTTAACTGAACAGTATGGGGGTGCACTTAACTGAACAGTATGGGGGTGCACTTAACTGAACAGTATAGGGTGCACTTAACTGAATAGTATGGGGGTGCACTTAACTGAACAGTATGGGGGTACACTTAACAGATCATAATATGATAATGCGTAGAAATGCATATATTTTAGAATACTGTATTTAAATTCATATTTGCGTTTTTGAATTAGAAAGTGCCATAGAAGTTAACACATTTTATGTAACGTCTACATATTTTTAATTTAAAAAATCTCCATTCCAACATTTCATTTTACAATCTGTTTGTGTTGGGGAAATACGATAATCAAATACTACACATGCATAGTTAAGTAACCCTCATAGGAATAACGCCGGCCTTATTTTAAAATCCTCTAAATAATCCATTATATTAAGCTTTCATATTTGGGGTTTTGTCAATTTAAATTCATTTTCTAAAATGATTTCTATCTGAACTTACCTTTACATTTGCTTAGCTACAGACTTTTAACTGAAGAGTTGCAAATTAAAGAAAAAGGTAATCAATATGGGAATGGAATATTTAGATAACATTTATGGAGTCAATAAAAAATAGTTAAATAATAATAATAATAATAATACTCTTTAAGAAAAAAAGTGATCACAATGGAAACAATTCCGCAACAACGGACTTATAGAGTCAAAATAAACATACAAACAATGTCGACACAACTGATATTAAGCTGCAAAATATCTACTGTGCATCCACAAAATGAATTAACTATTTTCTTTACAACAATCCCAATTATATAAACTTACTATGGTAGTTTGCTTAATGAATATGTAAATGATCAGTTTAAGCAATAAGAGATGATATAACACAAAATATGACAATCATAAAAAAAAATTGGTAATAAATTTATAAAAAAAAATTGCTTCATATTTTAATAATTAAAAGTTTTGTTTTCTTTTTAGGTGTAAAAATTAAAATTTAAAGCATTTCCTAATAAATGTTTTGATAGTCAACTAAATTACTCAAACAATTTTTTGAATTATTCAATTTTGTCCAACCATAGTGAGTCTATTAACAAAATGAAATTTGTCACTATTACTAAAGCTAAACTACTCCTCTCCTCCCTGGAAAGTGATTAGAAAAATATGGATTTAGAAATAATACTGCCAGAGACTAAGATTATCTAGACATTCCAAAGTCAATGATCCAACTTTACATCATTCTGGACTTAAAAGAGAAAAACATTCAGATCTTCAATTTTAGTTGAGATCTAAATAGGATCAGACGTTATGCAATCATTTGATCATTCTCACAAAGTATCTAAAGATGTGATCACGGAACTCGAAATTACAAAAAAAAAAACACATTTAAATGTTAATTCATGATTAATCAATTTTTGATAGTTTTTTGAATTTACAAAAAATAAATTAGAATTGTGTATAAAGTATATACAATGTATACGATATATTATCATGTTGACAAATGGTTTCCAACTATCACTACAAACTCCCTACTCTATTATTATTTTATACATATTGATACCATACCATGTTCAACCACACAGGAGTAAATATTCCAATTCTCCATTGGAATATATTATTCAATTAATGTTATATTATTTTTACAAACTATAATATAAGTTTACATAAAAATTTAAAAATACTCGATGGAGATCGGTCATCCTTGAGAAACAAATGTGATTATTACTGTTAATTCTCTTAATAAAGACTAGTAAATCAATCGGTTTAAAAGCCCTTTCCATTTGTAAAGATTGTCTACTAGACATATACAGTAGTACCAATATTGGAATGGATTTTCATATGTATGATCATCAAGATTCAAATGTATTAAAAATGCAACAATAATATGCAACTTGAATATAAATGGATACAAGAAAATAATGTCAAATCTATAATACCAGGACCGACTCTAGATATGTAACGGGATTATTGCAGCACAATTGGTGATTTCCCTTTATAAATTGTAAATCTGTATTGAAGGCACATAATTTTGATGCTGTAAACTTTACAATGAAATCCAGACTACACTCCTGGAAACCAACCTCTTTTAATGATTATATTCTCTTACAGAACAGCTGAAACTTAGTGAATGACCATTATTTTAAATGAACATTTAAATTTAAATGAGATCAATATTATAGTGTGAAAATTCTAAGTTCTATCTTTGGTTGAGAAAATATTTTTTTTAAAAAAGATAAACGGTTTCCTTTAAACAGCAATAACCAGTTCTGAATGGCCAAATTTTTTAATCCCAATTACGGTATATACATATTATTTCTCTATAATACTGTACATCAATTTTATGAAATCGAATAAAGTTTATCAGAATTTAAACTATCAACTAGGGGGTGGGGAATGGGAGCATGCAGAATACCTGAGCCGACCCTGTATCAAACTAAGGCAACAATAACAATTCCCAAATCAATACGATTATTTCTGCAATGTTCATCAACAGGAGTATAATAAAAACACAAAAAAAAGTTTAACTACCATTTCGTAGAGATAATACTGACGAGACTATCGTACGACTTATTTTGCTAAGGAATTATAAAATTTATTACCGTACTTACAGTGAAAAAAAAAAAGTTCAATTTCATATATTTTTATTTAAAATGGTATGGCTGGGATGAAAACAAGTATTGTATCACAATCCATAATAATATATTCAAGTCTAAAACTGCTTTGTCGTCTTATGGTCTGGGACTACTAGCCAGCGAGGAAACACTAGCCCTAACGTGTTATCTACTTAGTCCTATTAAAAATTTGAACTTTAATATACAGTTATAAAATAAATTTAAATTCTAATTAAAATAAAAATTTATTTTAAAATATACAGGTACATTTTAGTTCAGTTTATTAAAAATTTCCATGTCTAGGCTACTCTGTGTAGTATAATGTTAAGTTCACAGTACCTGGTTTCTACCATAAATTCTCTCATCTGACATTTGAATAATTTTTACTTGTCTATAACGTAATATATATTGATATGAATCTTGACATCATCATCAAATTTATCTCTAGTTTAAAACATATTTGGGAATTGCAGATTATGACAAGCATTTTTGAAGCTCTGAAATAAAACTAGATGTGTTATATGAAAATATATATATATAGATTTATTATAAATATTCTAACCCTAATCTAGCTGCCACTGTTTATTTCCATATACAGAATAGAATTATTTAAATTATATCTAGGGCTGTATGTATGTTGATTTCAGCATAAAAAAATACCTTTGAAGCTAAATACAGTATAAAATAAGCGAGATTAAACACAACATTAAACCTAAGTTTATGTTGTATTTAATTTAAATACAGCATAAACTAAACCAAGATTAAAAAAAAAAATACTTCATACAATAAAACAAGATTAAATTAACATAAATACAACATAAACTAAGCTACGATTAAATAAGCTTAACTTAAATATAGCATAAATAACAGTTCAACTTTATTTATTTTTTAATTCTTCCGACTGCATTGAAAAAACCTGATTTTTGTTATTAATTTACAAATTGATTTTATTGAAAGTAAAACTCGTGAAATAAATTCAGTCTTAGGTCCTTAACTTCTAGATTTGATTTGATTTAAAAGAAAAATAATAGTTTAAAATATTTTGTAAACTAGGAAGATATTCAAATAAAAGTAGGCCTATTTTTTACACTTATAAAAATAATAAATAGCCTAGAATTTTTAATTTGTTTTAAAAAAAAAACACAGCTTATATGAAAAAAAAATCATTCTGATTTCAAGAATGTCATTTTTCTATTTATGAAGTTTAAATGTAAGAATAGCAACTGTTTCAAAATAGTTTTTAACCTTCATCCAAACAGAGTGAAAAAAAAATGTATGATTTCAAACACACTGATCGTATGAGACTTGGCATATATTTATAGCCAATATTAATAAAAATCAATCAATAAAAGCATAAAAAACTTAAATGGATAGTGAGTGAGTGGTATGATATTTTTTATGCAAACTGTTTAGTATAATAATAATACATTCTTATTTTGACTATTGCTGCGATTTAACATTGGGATTTAAAATTTTAATTTTTGTTGAAATTATATGGGGGAAAAAAGTCAGGACTCATAAACACTATTTATAACGATATACATGTAGCAAAATGCTGCAATCTTTTTAAAGTATTCATAACAATTTTTGTGAGCTCATGGTATTTTTTTTCAACAAACGTTACTTTATAATTGAAACTAAAATCGATCTTTGATATACTGTATGTTTTCCATTGGTTATCTCCATGTCTTTTATAAGTAGTGAAAATTTCAAGATGGGAATGGCACGTCTTATAAAATATTTCATCAATGAACTCACCATCGTTTCTTTCAAAGCCAACAAAATCAAAGTCCAAATTTTGAACAGCTTTGAATTTTGTGTTATAATATTTAGAAATATTAGTATTGATTTTCGTTTAATATTTTAAGAATTGCTCCTATTCATTTCATTAGTGTCAAACAATGAAAATCAGATGTTTGCATGGAGTGCGGAAGTAAACAGAAAAATGCCTGGAGACCTAAAATGTACTTCTGCCACTTTGGCATTTTCTTGTGGCATTGCTGCGTGATTTCATGAGTCAAGTAAAGGAATGTAATTATGTTTTTGTTTTTTTTAATAAATAAAATATCCAGAGTTAAACAGAGATTTGTCTTTTTGAAATGGTTCTAAGCTAGGCATTTTAACTATAGCTTATACCATACTTCTTTTTGAAATCCATGCAGCTATTATAAAAATATATTACTGCATAATGTGTAAATTTGCAATCATCTTAGTAACTTAAAATAATATTAAACAAAATACATTTGAACTTGTTTAAACTTGAATAGAATTAATATTCTATCCAATTTTAAACAAGTTCAAATACACTTATGAGCGAGTCCTCATATGAACAACTCATGAATGACTAATTTTGATGAGTGAGCTCACTAAAAAAAAAGCAATACCGTACTCAACCCTATCTGAAAATAAAAATTTAAATGTTACATGTTTATTTCATGTCTTGCATTCCCAATTTCATAAATGTAATTTATAATTAATAAATATTCAAAATCAATCAATAAATTATAAAGTGTTATATACTAGATGTGCAATATTTTATATTGTACAATATTTTATATTGTAGCCTACTGCTTAAAGACAAATTCCAATTTTCATTCACTCCCCTCTGCCACCCGTTTCTTAATCCACTTGACCACAAACACATACTGTATTTCTACAAAGTTTGATTTAAATTGGCTCAATATTTAGAAAAAATTAGAGCACAATTTACATTAAAAAAATATATACATAGAATTATGTAAGGTATACACACTAGAGGGCAGCCTCTGCATTCTTTTTTCAACAATGTACTGTATAAGGCGTTTTTTTGTATTTAAGGATTCCAAATCTTAGTCAGAAAAATCTATTTCATTAAATGTTAATTAATATATAATTTATTTTTTTATTATTATATAAGGCAATTTTTTTTTAACTTGGGACCCCAAATATATTTTTTTTCTTAAAATCAAAAAAAATAATTTTGTTATTAATTAAATGGTGATCCTAACAACTATGCACCACTATTATTAGCAGTATGATGATAATAATTTTATGTATAGATAATACTTTGCACCTGTAGTCTAGTATATTTTATTTAGAAATTATTAAATAAATTATAATAAAATTTAAATATGAAAGAAAGAAAAATAATGACATTGCAGGTTTATAGACCTGTTTGTTTATAAATTTATTAAAATTAGTAAATAATTAAATAATTCGTTTTTTTTTCTCTGCATTTTCTTGTATCAGAGAATATCTAAAAATAAAATACTATATATTGTTAAAAATAAAATAGTAGATATAGTATAATACTCTGAGGCTGGAAAGTTTAGATGAAGGTTAAAAATATCAGAAATTCTGAACTCACAATGACAAAATCATTAAGTGATGCTTAATGAGAATTAAAAGAATCTAGTGTCTCTCGATAAGATTGTGGTTCATTTTGGTTCGAAGAAGAAATAAATAAAATCACCAAAATGATATCTGTTGGCTATCTCCGATTTCTGACATATTTTTTTTTTTTGTTTAAATTTAAAAACAATAAACAAAAAAAAAAAATCTTCAAAAATCATCTCTGGCTTTAACAACTGATAATTTATAAATTTAATAGCAGCCAGGGTGACATGAATATTTTTTTTTTTTGATAATATTTCAATATAATTATTACCATTGCTGTAACATTCCAGAGATTGAATATGCTAAGGGCTACTGATGTCAGCTCTGTATATCAGCCATCAATAAAATAATATGAACACGATAAAATTAATAAGTTACAGTATTTACTGTCATATAAAACATTAACATTTTTATGAACTGTCAACAGAATATAAAAAAACCTGCAAAAATTGCACCTGATTATGGAAGACGAGAATCCCACGATTAAATGGAAATTTGAGCTTTTTTAAAAATTTGATTAAAAAAAAAAAAGCTGCTTTTATATGTTGCAAATATAAATCTTTTTTTTTTTAAAAAGCAACATTTAACAGCAGTAATGATATAAATAATAAAAATAATAAAAAACCTTTTGGTTCGACAGACCAGACAAATTAAAAAAGTCTACAAAATATCGTCCAGGTCATTAGAGTTCATCGTGTTTAGGTCCACTAAACTCTTCATGGCTAATGAAACCATCTTTATCCTTGTCTTCTGTGTTAAAGATTTCATCAATCATTTTTTCTGGTTCAATACCTTGCTTTGCCATGTCTTCAGGAGACATTCGTTTAACGAGATAATCGAAAACCTACAAAGAAATATATATATATATACAGTATAGCCTAGAGATGAAAAGGTGAACAAAAGTGAGCAAATTTTTTTAAAAATACTAATTAAATTTCAAAGCCAAGACCTGGGTATCTCATTCTTTTTATGGAAGTAGGGGAAAAAAAAGGTTTTCATTGAAAAAAATACTACATCAAGAACCCATACAATATATTTTGTTAACCGTTAATCACTTTTTATAAAAAACAACAACACAGATTAGCCTATCATTTTTTCCAGCCTGATATAGTTAGTGACTATGTTTGTATTTCAGACATACGATACACTGTACATAAATAGCCTATCATGAATTACAACCAATTAAATTTTAAAAAAAAAATCACACAAAAGCAACATTTGAAAGCCCAATAGTTTATTTTATAAGAAAGTAGAAGTGGCGCTAGAAGAAGCCCATCCCAAATCGATGTCAATACGATTGAGCAGGATTAGAAAAAAAATATGGTACTTAAATTGTTTGATATATCATATGACACACAAGCAGCTATTGGTCAGTTACTTTATTGGCCATCAAAATAGACCAGACAATGGTGTTGTCTGGCTACCACCCATAACAATAATAAATTTGTCAAATATTTACCAGCCATATCAACACACCAAAGATTCCATTCATTCTTCAAAATATGTTATTTTAGTAGATGGCAGCACTGATAAAAGAGTTTCAAAGAACTAATATACTATATGGTATATTAGATAATTCATATTGTACTGAAAAGGTAATTGTTTACAAGTTAGAAATAAAAGTTATAGAACATAGTCAAACTATTAAAATGATTTAGTCAAATTATTACAATTGCATTTTTCATATGCGTGTGTTTTATTATAGGCTACAGCAAGCATATGCACTCTTAATACTCAAACTATAACTTATGGTCGACGAAGATAATTATATGGTCTTTTGTCTTTTTGTTACGGCTTATATAGTTCATTTTCTTTTTTAGAGAGATATTATTCAATCTGTATTATTGTGAAGGTTTATCAAATAAGCTACATAGTACATATATATAGTCATCATTTTTATAAAAATATATTGCAGTCAATTTATTTATTACTCAGAGTAGCAGTTAGTTTTGAACAATGTAATATTATCTCACACAGACAGATCTATACTACTGTATCGCATCTGCTACTGTACCGCATATGCTACTCTATCACATCTACTCTTGTACCGTAGATACTCTTGTACTGTATACTCCTATTACTCCTGTACCATATATATATACTCCTGCCCTGTACCGTATGGAATGTGCGATTTGGGACTCGGGCTAGGAAAGGGGCAAAAAAGGGGTACATGAGCCCAAAGCAATTCCAGTCTAGAAAAGGTAAAGCTAATACCGTGATCTCGTATGGGGTTTTACAAAATAGCGGTAGCTTGGGGGTCGTGA